>JABFOW010000247.1:0-13382 GCA_022817725.1 Archaeoteleia sp. ZL-2020 | reverse complement strand
ACAAGATTAAGAATTAGAAGATTTAATATAATGTTATACCTCCAAAGTTGACAAGGCGAACATGCTGACATAATTATTATTTGTTGAGGATAAGAAATGAAGGCAGGGCCTCCAAGAATTGATTCGCCCAGCGAATTCATGAAGACTTTGCTCAATAGCTCGTTTTCGATCATTCGTCGTTCCTGGTGAAAAGAATTCAGTCATAATGTTTTCCAGGCTATGGAGAGCAGCCACATCTTCGTCCTGAAAAAATTTTATTTCTGTATTATCTAATAAGACAGACAAATAACCCACATGTTTTTCTGGACCAAAGTGACGTAAAGTGCTTTGACGATTAGACAGTTTTCGAATTCGAGGAAAAGTAGAAATATACTTTCATATGTGGGTAAGTTCATTACAATGTTAATGGATTAAATGCAGCGTATCGATTTATCTGGAACTATCTGTTATTAATTAACGTGACAGAAATGCATTTAGAAATTACTAGTGTTTGTATCTCGTAACTTGCAAAACAACATTTGACAGACTGCCGCACAAATTTCTCGCGAAGTGCCTTGCCCTCTAAGTACAGACACTGACAATAGAGACTAAAGACCAAACATGAAATGAAAGTTTCTGGACTAAAAAATGTATCATTATCGATAATATAAAATAAGTAGAAATCTACTATATCGTATGATGCACATGATTCGATAACTTACCAACTGTCGAGTACCGGGTTAAGGTGATTCGTCACTCGCCAACGAAGATAAAATGTCCAGATTCCAGCCAAAACCAGTTTTTCTTTAATTACATGAATTTGAATTAATATTTTTCAGCGAAACTACTTCATTTAAATCTTTGTAGTGTTTGAACGATTTTAAGTCGATTTTGAAGTCTTTCAAATAATTTGACAAGGTGCCAACACTGAAACTGTAACTTTATTTACCACGTGGATAAGAAATTAATAAAACTTATTTATAATTATATATACATTTTCATTTCAATGCGACGATCCGACGATATGTTTTCGTTATAATCGGGCTTAAAAACTATTTTTTTCAAATATTAGTAAATATTTTAATAAATACAAAGTAGAGAAGAAAGACATATAGTAGACATTTAATAAAACATATAGTAGAGAAGAAAGATTGGTATTTGTCTATTTGTACTAAGTCCGAGACACTACCATATCTTTTCCATACTATAGTTGAATGGGTTTCTTTAAAAAAAAAAGGAAAGGGATTTAATAGATTTATAATAGGCACACAGAAAAAAATAGAAACATTTCTTTTATTCTATAAAAATATAAAATATATTTATTTAAAATGTATAAAAGTTACAAATAATTAATTGTACATCTATTATAAGTAAGGCTGCCATCCACAGAACATACTACACAGATTATTCGGAGTGCGTGCTCTGTGAATTAATATTTGAATTTGACACACAACGTCGGATTCTACGCCATCTTCTGTACCCTGTAATTTCTGCTGGATGACCCACAGTGCTTTTCTCGCTAAACTGTTGGTTTCATAATCTAACTCTGCATAAATGACGGATTAAGACAATAAATATTATTATATCTAATATGTATAACTTTAAAAATTAAAAATAAATGTTTGCAATATTTTTAGAAATATATTATTTAAATATTATAATATGTGTATATATGTACCATCGTCGTTTTTGAATAACTCCTCGCTAGACTCATTCTGCTTGTGTGGCATTGTTGCCCAAATATAAATAGGATCGTAAAGAAGAACTTCAAGCAACATAATAATAGTTTCTTGCTGCTGTCTCAATACTGTCATAGTTTGTTCACAACTTTGTTTCATAGTCCCCAAAGCCCCATAAGTACCCAATGCAGCCTCTATATCTCTCGTTAGTCTGAACGGAACCGTTTCCGGAATGGGCAAGAGCGTGCCTTGTTCAAATGCTATGCCTGTTGACAATTAAGACATTTGTTATTTAAACGTACAATTGTAGTAATAAGCGTAATATGTAATGTTAATATAAAATATATACAAGTCTGTACCGAAGTCAATGTGAATAACTTCAGCTGTTTCATGATCAAACAAAATGTTACTTGGATGTCTGTCACCTATTCCAAGAATGTATCCGATAATCGAAGATGCTGCTACACTGAAAACATAAAATACATTGTATTTCATCCTTAAAAGACGGGTGACTTATATAAGATTCATTGAATTAGATTTAAAAAAGGGTATAACTAAATATAAATTAATTTCAAAAATAAGTATAACTTCCACGAAACTATATTTCTTTGTGTTTTTGGGGTAGCTGAACGAAATTCTGATGTCAGAATTACGAAATTCAATGTGACGGAGGCAATAGAGCAAACCAGGTCGTAACAATTTTCATTGAAATTCATTTTCAGTAGGGTTTTGAGATTTTTGAATATAAAATAGGCTGAGATGGATCATATATACAGCATATTTGAAGTACATGTACAATGTATGTATAAGAGTTTTACAATTTTGTTATATTGAATTATTTGGCGGACGAACTTTTTTTGTTTTGAGTTCGTTTATTCTGCCTCCGGGAAAAGTTAAATGTTGAAAATGTATTCATAAACACATTGGTATTACCTGCGAGTGTAAGCTAATTTTCTTTCGAACCAGATTTCTGGTGACTGATAAGTTTCAACAAAAAAGTGATGAAATGCGGGTTTGAAATGTTGACATATTTCGATATACCCGTTATATTTTTCTTCGTGTGATGCTCTAGTTAGTCGCTGTAATATAAAAAGTATGAAAGATACAAATCTGACTTTAAAAAGTAGAGAAAGATTACATTTGAAAATATTACAAAAGTTTGAATTCACTTCAATTAATTACATATTATATCTTGAACTCACGTTCATCATGTTTTTGCATTTCACAGCAGTATAATCATTAGGATAATATTTTTTGTGTACTCCCGATTTACCATTGTCGCCAGTGAGAATCATTGTTATAGGATTAGTATTTTTACACCATTCCAACACACCTGATCTTTGACTTAAGGGTACAATCTGAAACACACATTCTCAATATAAAAATGAATTACTGTTACAAAACAGTTCACAATGAAGATCTGTAATCTAATACCTTGTAGGTTCTTATTTTTAATTTGTTTTTTCTCGTGTTGTTGTCGGCATATAATACCACATTTATCATAGAAAATATTTGCTGCATCATAGCGTCTTGTCTCGAATCATCTCTACCCTATATAAGAAATACATAAAAAAATAAGAAATTTCATACACAAACAAATTTTAATATTAATTAGTCCAATTTAAAGAACTCAATTGAAATTAAAAATTTTTTCTACTTTGGTCTTTTGTACCTTTACCAATTGTGGTCTGGCAATTCCGTCTGAGCCAATGCAAGAAATCTTTTTCGGCGCATTTAAGCCACCGACAAAATCAAACGAGTCCTCGTATTTGCATACGCTTACGATGTTGTCGTATTTGGCATTTGTCTTTACTTCTATGTTTATCGTAGGAACCAATGCATTTGTAAAATTTTTAATATTACGAATATCCTGATTTCTTGGTATCGCATATTTATCCGAACCTATAAACATTAAATATTCATTTTACATTTTCTGCAAGTGTCAAAATCTCATTAAGATGGGCTTTTGATTTGACGACAAATATAAATAACAATAACCTTTTTTTGCTTTCACTTGTAAATACGCAAGCATGATCAAAGCAATCGAAAGTTTCTCGGTCTCGTTTATGATTGGTCCAATTTTCGACTTTAATCGTCGCAATAAATTAGTGGCAGGTATGGTTTTAGCCATCTGCGCGGGGAGGGCTGACTTGGGTAAATCATGATACTGCAGATCTTGGAACAAATATTTCAAAGCCAATAGCGTTGGCAAAGTGTGATAAGGATGATCGAAGGCACACCTCGATACTATTATTTCCAGCATGCGATTGAAATCTCCATTCTGGATGCTCATACGAGGTCCCAATTGCGGAATCAAAGAGATAAACTTGTACGACGGAATGACGTGCAGATACTTTTCAAAAGCATTCATTAAATTTGTGTTGTTAGTGTTGTCCAACCAAAGAGACACGAGTCGGTATACAACAGTATTATAATCATCTGTCTGTTGAAGATTAATTGCATAACATCTATAAAAAAAATAATAAATATTGCAATAAAAATGTTAAACACTTTTATAAAAGTCTAAAGATGGTCGATTATAGAACCTACTCTACTGCCAACACCAAAAATGTATCCTTCTGTTTCTCTATGTTTTCCAACTCCAGTGTATCATTGGTATTGTGCAGGAGTTTGATACGCTTTGCTACTTTGGCGTCATAGCTAATTTGACACTCCGTGGCTGCGTTTGACGATGTTTCCACGTTTTTTTTCAGCAACCTGTATTGCACTGATTTCATTTGTTCCTTAATCTTCAAATATTCTTTATCCGCGAAACGAGCCATGTTTACTCGTGCTTTGTACATGCTTTTTGTATCCGTTTCAGTGAGATTTTCCATGGATTCAAAGGTCTGCAGCGATTCTCGAAACATTTTCATAATTTCCTTTAACACAAAAATCGCGTTAAAGCCAATTTCCGAAATGTCTTAAATTTAGAAAAAACAGGTAGGTGATCTTACTTGAGGATGTTCGGCATATGCTTCTGCGGACCACGTCGCGCATGTTTGTAAGCAACGCGCACGGAAGCAACTATCAAGGTCATTTGTAACCCTCAATAAATTACGCAAACTGCGTCGACTGTGATCTTGATTGCCTCCTAACCATATAATATGAGCTTGTTGAAATTCTAACTCCGAATGGACCGTTTGTGGTAAATCGTTTATACGGTTTAAGTCATCTGAACAATGACATTAAAAAAATTAATAAGTATGCAATTATATAAATATATATTATATAATTCCATTTACCTAACAACAATACAACAATTCGTAAGCGCTCGTGTTTCTTAGCAATTTCCATAAATTCGAGATACGTAGAAGCAATAGCTTTTTTAACAACGGGCACGCTGCACAATGCGTTTCGTATATTGAGAACGACGGTTCTCTGGTGTAAAATGGGTTCCGTATATATGTACTCAGTTGTTTCCATCATGTTTTGCTCCTGCCAGGCGGAGTGTATTTTCAAAATGTCATCTGGACTTGTAGCTCTGCTTACTTCTTCGATTTCTTGCAGCATTTGCAGTTCGGACATGTACGGGGAAACCGAAGTGCTACTTTCTAATAAAAATTAAAATATAAATATACTGTGCAAAATATTATTCAAAACTTCGTACAAATCCATAGTAGATTAATACCGAAACTGATGTCACGGAGCCCTTTTATGATACTCTCTCGAGCGACGGTCAATGACTCCTGCAAACTGTCCATATTCGAGTTATGTAAGCACTGCAAAGACTTGTAGTGATGAAACTGATAATCATTTATGTCGATGTGAGCTAAGTCGTACTGGTTTCCAACATAGTAATTCTTCTGTTGAGAAGGTAACGAGTCCCAGTCTGACAAACGCCAAGCCGACTCATATTCACAATCGTAGACTTCTGAATACGATGCGTCTACCGTTCGTCTTAATGCAAATAGTAAATGATGCAGATCCAAATGTTGCAAAGCGTTAAACATATCTATGAAAAAACAGCGTCACTAATTAACATTTCCTGATGAATATAGTTAAAATCTATTGATTCTTATAAATTCCTATTAAATTGAAATAGGAATTAATAAGCCCAGTAATAGGAAATCACTTAAATCCAATTCACTAAAATTTAGCAAGTAAACAAATTTTCTATGCGGGAAACATATGTATTCCTATTAAAGTATTTCAATACAAAGTTTAATAATAAATAAAAGTAAACTTTATTTTATGTCAGCAGGAATTAGTCGTGATTCTATGCAAATGCGAATTTACAATTTTAATAAATACTACTGAATACATATTTACCTTTAACTGAATTCTGTTGTACTTGTAACTCAGCATCATGCATCAACATGACTTTATCCCACTGTTGCGTATCCTTGTAATACTGAGTCAGAAATGATCTGTCCACACAGTGCAAGCTGCTGCAATTGTAAATCATATCCGGAATTCCAATATTGCCATAGGTCTGCCGGATAATGTCTTGAACGATTTTCCCATTAACAGGATCGACGCGATAAATGTGATTCAAAACAGGAAGATGCATCTCAGTTTGGGGATGTTTCTCCAAAAAATAACTACACCACGACTCCGCGCACATAGTGGCCGTGAAGTAAGCAGAGCATGAAAACGCAGCTTGCGCTATTTTCAAGTAGTTAACTGACAATTGCAAATCGCGTTGCGTCTGTGCGCGAAGGAAATTCACGATGTTCAGCATACATCGCACGCTCCCATGTTTTACAAACGTTTCCTGTCCAGACACATATTGTTCCGATTTGTGATCTTGGTAACTACAGAAAAATACATCGATTACAGTGCAGAGTTTCATAATCTTGGCGTGATCATTGCGGACCAACAGATACACGATTCGTGGCAAAGTTTCTTCACAGAACTGTACGCTCAGTCCAAACACCGGAATCAGATTCTTTACATATGAATTCATAAAACAATCGGAAAACGCACTGCAAACTTGTAAAAGCCATTGTGGGTACGAGCTTTCCCTGCTTTTTGCCGTCCAGAGGTCATTGCTAACATCCACGACTCTCTCGAATTCCGCTGTGTGAACTTTGAACGTTGCCTTCTCGGATATTTTTGCTCCTCGTGCAAATGGGTACATTAGGTCCACGCGCATGCTATGGTTGAACTCATCTCGATGCCAGCTAGGCCTGTTCTTCATGGAAACCTCAAAATCCCTAATATATCTTTCATAGCTTGGCAATTGTTGAATCCAGACATCCGGCGAGGTCGCAAACACGTCATATGTGGCGTCGCTGCAAGCCTTGCGCAACTCGACGTCGGTCTCGATCATCAAATTCGACAGTAGCATCACAACTTGGTAGGTCAGCATCGCAGCACTGTCCACGATTTCCTGCACGAAAAGCTTGTCGGGATACAGGGTCATAGTATTCAAATTCACAAGACCTAATAGACCCAGACAGGACACGGCCTCCAAGCGCACTTCGGCGACAGAAGACTCCGCAAACTTGACAAGTCTGTGAATCAAACGGTGTAATAGACTGTTAGGGCAATCCTCCGTAAATCCTTGAGTGACTTCCAACGCCACGACCATGTCTTTTAACTCTCGTTTCTTGGTTGATAGTTGATCTTTTAAGTATGTCAGATTCCCCGCGATGAATATCTCATTGATGTCACGTTCGTTCTGGATGATATTATTCTTTAAGAATCTCTGAATCACTTCTTCCAATGAAAGTGGCTTGTCACTTAAGTTGGTGATGCTCAACATTCTCTTGACACGATCCGATAGTGGGTCCACTTCGTGAAGCGCGTCACCAAACAGGTCTTTGTATTCGACAATAAGCAGTTGGAGCGAATGCAAAAAAACGGGTGAATCCGTGGCATGCAGTTGCAACGAAGAGCTCGCTAAATAAAGGTTCAGGTATTTCTTCATTTCGATAACGCGCACTGGTAGTAAGCATTTTAAGAATAGATTCAAACATGTGCCTGCCGTTTCGGACAGGACTAGACTGGATTTGTGTTTGATCAAATGCACCAAAGTATAACTAATGTCCCTGACGACGTATGGCAACAATGCGTCAAAATATTTGAAGCGCAACTCGTTACCGATCATATCGAGAAGGAAGTAGTATTGCTGCAATGCTCTTATGAGCCATTCTTCCGGTAGTTTTTTAATATTTAGTTGGGTGGTAAGATGAGTTATTAGTTTCTGCAGTTTGCTCGGACATTGCGTGACCAAATACTTGATCAGATTCCCGGCTTTGATGCCTAATTCTTTTACCAGAAGTGTCAAGCAATCTTGAACTTCAATGATAGTAAATTGCGGAGGATCCAGTAATGCTGCATTCGGAAGATAATCGTCATTTATTCCAAACGTTCTTGATAAATGATCCTTGTCACTGATTTTTTTCATTATATAAGCCAATACCAGATCCACATTTTCCTCGAGCAATACTTTGTACTTCGTGATGGATCTGAAGTCTTCTTGATTGGTCTTTAGTTGATTGAATAAATTTACGACGTAAGTTTCGCAGGTCTCCTTACAAATATTAGATAAAAGCCAAGATACGACAGGTACGAAGCACATCTCAACTGTACTCGCAAAGGACAGGTCTAATTTTGCGCAGAACTCGCTAATCAACCAACGATGTTTCTCGTTCATAATCAGCAACGGAAAAAGAATGTGAATATAAGCGTGATAGAACTGTTTCTGCGATGAACAATCAAGCAAAGCCCAAGGAAAGGTGTCGAAAGATGATTCGCGAGTCAACCAGGTCATCAGAAGGAAATTAATGTTATTCTCGACGATGTAACGCTTTTCGATTTTCGATTGCGTAATGTCATTCAGCACCTTCTGCACGACTGCTGAATCCAAGTTCATCTCGACTTTTATCTTGAACATTGTCAGCAGCGCTTCACTTTGCATAACGGCATTGCCGCTACAAATGATACCGGTGATGGTGGATAAGGCGCTCGCAGCGAGCGCCCTCTTATTGTCTGTCGCTTCGTTTTCGGTATTAAACTGTCGCTGACTTTGGTTCACCATTCGCGTCATCCAAGAATCGTTTAAAATACCTTTGATAAACGATATTTTCCAATTATCGTCGACTACTGTTTTTAAGGAAAACAACAAATGTACGCAACGCGCTGTTTCCAAGCGCACAGCGTAAAAAGGACTGTTAAGACAAAATGGCAAGACGTCGAATAGCAGCGGCGCATTTTCACACTTAAATAGTTTTGAGAGTAAAGGATGATCGTGTCGAATAATGTTGTGTAGACAATAGACGAATTCCAAAGATATCAGAACGCCGTACTTATTTTCGGACAATAGTTTGTGAAAGTTATAGAATAGCTGCGACAGATTCTGAATGCTTTGCTTATCTTCGTTTGTCGTATGAATTGCGTGGCTATAGAGTCGCGGGAGCATGCGCAATAAGGACCGTGCGAATTTTGTTTCCTTGTGAAATTTACAAAACATGCGCACGACAAGTGCAATCAAGGATTTCAAAATATCTTGACTCAGCGATATGGTATCACAATTGTTGAACGTTTCGATCATTTTGATAGCTATCTTGACGTCAATGATGGAACTCCGGTCGATCCACTTACCTTCCAATAAATGATCAACGACTTTTTTTAAGCCCGGAATTTCCAGCGCATTTTCACGTATGCAAAAGCAGCAATAAGATGTTAACAGACGAATTGAAGATATCTTGAGTATCTCTTTTCGGTACAACACGTCTTCGTTACGTCGCTTCTGACAAATGTGGTCGTGGTTTTTCATGTGCTCGTTCGCACCCATCAGATTGGCTTCGGAATTCTCCAGGTTTACGCTACTGAAACTCCAAATGTGTTTCAGCATGCGCGAAGTAGTCCGAGATAAAATTACCTTTATCGATTGATTATCGTAAAATGATTGCGAATATAGCACATTTAATGACTCAAATATGTTTATCAGTTCTGAGAAGACGGGTTTCTTTACATCCAATTCACACACTCGCTCTGCGACAGCGACCAGAGACTCTTTGATTAAGTTTATCAAAGTCAGAGTGTCCACATCGTCTTCGCGAATCACGTCTGCAGCTTTCAAATCAGATATGACCTTCATAACCAATACTATTTTGAGTATCCCGACACTCAAACAATATCCTTCTTTCTCGGTTTCAGCAAGAATTGCCAATTGCGTCAGACGACGTATCAAGAGCTTTTTATCTAATTCTTTCGTTGGAGTAGAAACGGTTTCTTTAGATTTGATAGAAGATGGGGAATTCATGTTATTTGATTGGTTCTCATCAAACAGGTTGATGTCATGTTCCAAGCACAGATGACATTTCGTAACAACGTCCGAATGAAGTGTTTCCACTTCATCAAATATGTCACACGACAAATCCGTGACGCTGCTTGTGTTATCATTGCAACATATATCGTTTGAATTAGTAAATCCTCCCATCAAAAGGGTTATAATCTTGCTCAATTTATTTATCGGAACGCAAAAGCTCATCCTTTGCCATGGTACGCTCAGAGCCCATTGCAACAGCTGTGATTTTTTCAATGCCGTGTCATCGAGATGTGTTAATAATTTATTTTCGCAAACGATCTGAAGAGTCTCCACATTTGAAGGAGACATAGTTTTTAACTTTAACACATAAGGATTAAGGAAGGCACTCACGTCAAAACACATTTCGTTACCCACAAGGTGATGTACTATTTTGTAATTCTCTTCTCTTACTTTATTAATGCTGATACCTCTGCAATATAAATACATTTTATTGACAATAGCAGTTGAAGTATTTGACGAAATATATTAATGTGAGGAGGGTGTCGGACATCGACAGTGATTAATTCATTACCGAACATTAATAAATAATGCTTATGTACAGAAACATTATCATAAACTGACTACAAGTACATTAAGTGAAATTTTAAAATTAGAAGTGACAAAAATGAAAGATATTTTAAAACTTAAATAAAGAAACAAACATTAAAAATATCAGTAATTAATTATTTCATATTCTACAATGGTCAGAATTTAATTCAATGGATAATTGTGTTTAAATTTATTAAACAATTTCAGTAGCTACATAATATAATTGTGATTACCTTAAGATAGTAGTACAAATCATCATCCAATTCCTACGTATTTCAGTAGCATGTGATATCAATTCTTTATGCTCTTTCTCATAACGTACAAGCGTAATCACGATATCACATAAACTAGAAACAATGCCATGTTGTCTATAATGTTGAAGAAAAATATCCTTTATAATATCTAAGAATGGAACAAACTTGTGAACCTTCAAACACTCTGGATACTTTTTTAAAATGTATGCTAGTATTTGTAGCGCAACGCCAAAATCTCCTTCTCCCCAATCACCGAGCAGATCGAGTATACAAGATATTTTGTTTGATTGAGATTTTTTAACTGATTGATACGAAGATTCCAAAGAAGTAGCAAGTTCCAAAATTTCAGGATTATCCAATACCTGTTTAAAAACTGACATAAACATTTAAATAAATAAATTATAACCATGTAAATCCATTGAATAATAACATATTTTTATGCTACCTTCGCGTGTGAGCTCCTTCAGAGTTTCGGACATTAACAGAGACTCAATGTTACATCCAGTTGTCCAATAAATATTGCCTATCATTAATCTCCATTTTTGATTATTACAATAAGCGTTATCGATCAATGTTTTTCCATTTGGGTAGTATATGTTAATGAAAAGCAATATAAGCTGATGCTTTTCGAGGCATTCTGTCATGTTGATAATGCTAGGCAAGTATTTCTCTCCCAATATACATAACGTGACTCTATTTTCACACCTAATTTGTAGGCATAATGTATATGTCAATCTGAGAGCAGGCTTGCGTAAATTGGTATCATTCAAACACACATCTTGAAGAAGATTTTCTGTAATATAAAGAATACAAATTAATATATTGTTATACAAAAATTACATTATTGAACATAAAATATGTTTTTAAATTTAAGTGTAACAGGAAATTTTGGTTGACACATTTTACAATATTCCTAACAACATATATAATTTTTGAAATAAAAAATTATGAAATATATTACAATATTTTCTTTCATGATATTTTGATAAGAAAAATGTGAGAAAAATATGGTTTGTAAATTGTTATATTATATTTTTATTAAATATTCACAAACACCGTTAATTGTGTACATTTTATCTAAACTTGAAAATCAATTGGGCAGACTATTATAATTTAGTGTGATTTAAAAATGTTTTATTACAAATATTTCATTATACCTATAAATGGGAAAATTGAATTTATCTCCAGAAGTAATGTTGTTTGAGTACAACTGCAATGTACAACCTTTTGCATTATAGACAATAATAAATCTTTTTGAAAATATGTGCATGACTTGTTGTAAAGATTAATGCAAATATTTAATAAATTCTTCCAGTCTTCTAATACTAAAGGTTCCACCTCTATTTTCTCAGCCAACAGGTAATTCTTTACAATCTGAAGATATGTGTTATGATAATAATCACACTTATCATTTGTTAAAATGTTCAGGACTATGTTCAACAAATCAGACCGTTTTATAAAATTATTTCCATGATTTGCTGTATTCAAAATAAGCTCATCAGCCACTCTTGTCTGTGCTCGTTTAGTGGTTGTCGCATTGTTAAAGATCTTTGCTTCCTAAATAAAAAATATCATTATACAAAAAAGTTTCTTGCAAATATATCAAATTCAATTTTACATAAAATTTGTTTTCAAAATACAAACATGATTATAATTATTTGAAAATATATATTTATAACTGTGATCATTGGATTTAAAGCGTATATTTATGAAATACTTACATGCACCACTAGTTTTTGAGCAGCAAGAAGTACAGTTTTCCAATTTGGGCAAATATTTAATTTAGAATTTTTAGTAATTTCATTTATGTGACTTTCAGATTTATAAATTTCTTGTAGTTCATTTGTGGCCTTCTGAAAATAAAAATAAAAGTATATAAAGAGTTAATTTTGATAACATCAATTTGTAAAATGATCCAGACATAATGTGTCTAATGAATATATAATATAACACAGTAGTTATCATTGTTGCATGAACTGGATATAAATACCAATATATAATGTTAAAAAGTATGTATATAACGTTCATGAAATTAATAAATTTATTAAAAATACCTTAAAATGAGATGGTTGTTGAATTTCTGCATAAGACAGGAACGTATTTACCTTACGTATAGCAGACATGACCAAGATATATGATTATAATGCAATATAATAGAAATATTGTTTCATTATTCTTGACTTGTGTAATTTTATTATTATGTCTGTCATGTCGTTAAGAACTCATCCATAATATTTATGGTGTGCGACATATTTGCACATACTTGTGCATACTTGTTCCAATTTATGTTTTGAAGTTTTGCTTAATTTTATGCGACAGATGGAGGTAGGTGAATCCATCTTAGGCGCAACCGTTGATAGCGGCAAAGTCTATCCTTGAATTTAAATTCTAGTTAGACTTGTAGCGTTTTCCATTGGGAGGATCTGGGCGCCTATTCCTGAATCGATTAAATGGGAATTAGATGAATTTTGGTTAAATGTGACAACCGGCAACAGTGTACATAGTGTAGGTAAGAGTAGATCGAATATACTCGGATATCCTTGTTTTACAGTGCTGCCAGTTGTCACATTTAATTCTGATTTAAGGTGATTCGTCACTCGCCAACGAAGTTCAAATCGTCAGATTCCCGCCAAAACCAGTTTTTCTTTAATTACGTGAATT
>JABFOW010000246.1:0-13391 GCA_022817725.1 Archaeoteleia sp. ZL-2020 | reverse complement strand
AGCGGCATCCAATTCCTCCTTAAGTACCTCGCCGTTTTCGTCCTGACGGCGCAGCTGATTCGTGGCGACCTGCACCTGCGTCTCCAGCTCCATCACCTTAAGGCGCAGCTCTTTAGCTTCCGCGAGCGCCTCCATTTCGCGTATGCGCGTCGTCATTAAGTCTTCCTCGAGCTTCTGCACCTCGTGGCCCCGGTTCTCCCAAAATAACAACTTTTTCGGCGTCGAATCAGCCGCGGGCGCCGCCTGCGACGCGCGGTGCTCCTGCAAATGTTTCTGCCACGCGATACTCAGCTCGGTGATTCGTTGTCGAAGATCCTAATATCAATTAAATAAATAAATATAAACGAATATTACAAAATTTTATAAATTTTGGTCTTTTTCGCGACCTTCTTTTTCATTACACAAACCTTCAAAGATAGATTCGCCTCGGCCTCGCGCAGTTTCACGGCAATTAGCTCGTCCTGCAAATGCGCTACGGAATTATCCGGCGTCGATTCTCGCAAAGTTTTCTTGTCCTGCTCGAGTTCCTGGATCCTCGCCTGCAAATCACGAATATTCGCGTCGTTCTCCGCCTCGTGAAGTCGCACCCGTACCAGCTCTTCCTGGAGACACTGGACCATGTCTTCCTTCTGCTGTAGCGCCTCCTGCTTGAGCAATATTTCGTCCATCGACGACTGTCGGGACGTGAGATTCTCCGCAATGAGCAACGACATGGACCTCAACTCCTCGTGTGCCTGCTCCAACTGATGGCTCGTTTCCAGATGAGTGTGACGCAACGCGGTCAACTCGCGCTGCACCACAAAAGCCGTTTCCTCCTCCTCCGCACGGGACACCTGACCTCTTACCAACCTGTGAGCCAACTCCGCAGATTCGGCTTCTAACAATTCCGTTCTTTGCTTCAACAACCTGTTTTCCGACCTAAGCCTTCTTAATTCCGCCATTTCCTCTTGCTCTTTCATTTTCAACACCGTGTAGTCTTTTTCAAGTTTCTTCATGCGCTTCGCGTTGATCTTCATACAGTACGCCAGATTCATTAACTTCTCCGGATTTGCCTCGGCTTTGGCTGACAATTCCTTTTGGAAAAACTATAAAATGAAAAGGAACATAATGTTTACTAGATCGGTATTACAGTTAACGAGAGATGGATTGAATAATAGATCAATCTTGATAAATAGATCCTATATCTTCGCAATAAAACTAATTCGTTTTACTACAAATATCTTGATTTCTTTTTTAAATGCAAAAATATCATACTCTTATCTAATGCGTTATATTTCATTCTTATCAACAAGATAGAAAAAGAATTGCTTTCTACCTTGAGCATTCCTTCCATATCAAGACTGAGGAGCTCCTCTTTGCCCAAGTGCAGCATGGCCAGAGCCACTTTAAATATAATCTCCATGCCTTCGGACAGGAATACATCGAAGATACGGCAGGCGAGTGGCAAGCTCAAGGTCGTCGTGAATAGCGTAAGAAACCACGAGGACGCATACATCGAAGTATGAAAGCCTTGGGCGGTGAAGTGAGCGTGCAACTCGGGATGCGTATCAGCGACCAAATGTTCCAGCTGGTACATACACACACCGAGCTCCGCCATACTCGGCTTGAACATATCCCGCAAGCGATATTCCTGCATGAGAGCTACCAATACCGCGAAAGCTTCCTCTTCTGGCATTTGCTGCGGTTTAAAAGAATTATTTTCATTTTAGTTATTTTATTATTGAGTATTGAATTAATTATTGTTGGTAATATACACAGAGTATGCACATTGTTATTCTAGTCAGCTAAGAATGCATTTTTTGTAATTTAATTTTACATTGGAAAGGGACCATTTCTTTCACGGTCAAAATTAGAAAGAGATGCAAATAGAAATTCAGTATTAGAGCAAAAGAGACATCGTCATTCTAGATTTAACATACTTTCTAATTTTATTTTTTGAAATTATTTTTTGTGTTACATTATCTTATATCGTTATAAATAGAAAAATAAGAACTTTCTCACAGTAATATTATTTAAATTTATTTCACAATTCAAATTAATTATGATTGATTTATATATATATATATATATTGATTTCTTAAAATCACAAATCTTTTAGTATTTACTCAGTAGTCGATCCATTTATTTTAACAATTGTGAAAACATGAATGTTGATGTTGATAATTTGTTTAATTATTCCAACCTGCATAAGAAGCAGTCCGACGATGAAGCCAGACCCTTGACAGTACCCAACTTCATGATCGTAAAGACTGTACGCTTTCATGACATTGAACAGACTCTCTTGTCCCAAACCGTCTTTTTCCTTAAAGAAGTCATGCTCTGGATAAGTTCTTGCGATATCTCTCCGAATTATCTTTTCACTGGCTGAATGACGTTTGATATATTCGGCGAACTGTTTTTTCACTGGGGAATCGTGTGCCCCACACAAAAGTTGCCAAACTATACCTCTGAAAACGAAATAAGAACAGATTATTATATATAAATCCTATTATATAATTATGTAATATTAAAATATTTATTTATTAATTCAAGAAATATAGAAAATTTTAAAATATATTTATACTGGCATAAAAAAGATTTGGATGCAAAATATGAATAATATGAATATATTGTATAACTTTTTGTGATTGTTAAAGAAAAATGTGATAAAATTTATACCGAAAGTGGTGTGGTATGCCCTGGCGCACCATATCTTTGACATAATCCTTTCTTTTTTTCCACTGATTGTCCCAATCTGCCACTATCTGACCCCATTGCGACCAAACGTCTTCCTCTGTGTGACGTCGGGTCGTGGTATCGCCACAGCTACCACTTCCACCCGACGCCACCGACACTTGCGATGTATCCGAACCTTTTCTACTGTGGTTGCTTTGCAACGAATTTAATGACTTCGCATCTGACTCGATAAGCCTGCAATTTCCAATAAATAAATATATTTGCTCATCGATACTTATTAACCTCTAATTATATAATTTATATGTACCTATTGGCTTCCTCCAGTTTAGCTAGTAGAGCCAGCTCGTCGGTGGATATCTTCACTGGTGAAGATACTGCGTTTCCCTGAGAATTTATTTGCAAAGGGTTCGACGAAATGTCGATACCTTTGCTTTTAATAAGAGGCGTATCAAAAGTGCTGTGCAAGCAAAGCACACTCATCACCTGGAGACCATTACGAGACGACTGTTAAAAAATCATCTGTTGCATTATCGTTGACTGCTAATTCTGAAAACATATGTTTCGATCAATCTCAAATTAACAAAATGTATTATTTAAATAGTATCAAACAAAAGGTATAATGCCTTATTTAGAATTGCATATCTATATACAGGAAAAATTGATATGTACTCATTGTTTCGCTGATAAGAGTACCATACAACCTGTAATTTGCATGTACTTTGTGTACATTTGTATTGTCTACCATTACCAGTGAAAAACAAAATAAATGTATATTATTCCTATGGTTTATAATATATAAGTATACACATATTTTATAAATGTATTTTATTATATAATAAAAAAATTTTAACTACACAAATAGACACGCACACACACATGCAAGTTAAACGATAATAATATCAAATGATTAACGGTAAATTCAAAGCATGCAAGTAATGTAAAGTGCGGCACGTACAACAATGTTAGTCGTAAATTTGCAAATGAAAATGATCCAGAGCGAATCAGTACAATAAGTAACAAGTTAAAATATGCATATGTATATACATATATAGTATGGAATATGTGTCAGAGATGTGTAGGCAGACGCCCACGGGCCCAAAGTGTTACGATACGCGATAATCCATTTCGGGTCACTCACCTGTTCGCGCGATCGGCTCTTACACAGAATCGTTCGATCGATCGAAATTTGACGTCACGATGGCACTGGGATCACTATTTTTTGCACGTCTATTAAGCCACTCCCTTCCAGAAGACCGTATTTCCTCGGTACACGCGACTTGTCAGTTGTCATGCAACTGTCATGCGATGATGAATTCATTCGCGAAAACGACTTCTTGTCGCCATTAATGTGTTAAATCTGTTGAAGCTGATAGGAACGGTCGCACACCAGATCCATATGTCGAAAAGCCTAATAAATATCTGTATTGACCTGTATTGCCAAATACAGGGATATTTCACACGAAAGCGAATGCCTTTGACGTTTCCCGACACGCACGCACGATCGGAATGTGTGTATTTTCCGACGGCACGGTAGCTAGCGTTACTTGGTCGGTAATAAAGGACGATTGCTGGTAGACTAAAGAGAAAGACAGATTCACGGAGTTAGACATTATCTATCCTTTACAATGACACGTAGCTATTTGTGAAAGTTCTTATGGGACAATCTCGTAGATGGCGCTTCACGGTTTTGAGATGAAAGAATGGTGAATGTTAAGGGGAGGGATAGTGATATTTAAATTGTAGATACTGTACTATGTATATAGATATTTTATTCATACCTTAATTAGCAATTAAAATATCTTCTTTTTTGTTTATTATGTTTTTTCTTATATAATGAGGGGAAAATGTTAGTATATCGTGTTTTAGCATGTTTTTATAATTATATAAGCTAATATGGTATTGTACAAGAAAATAATTTTTCATAAAATGTTCTTATGAAAATAACAAAATTAATGATTAGTTTAATTGTTTTAATTTGTAAAATGTTTAAAATCATCATCGATGCCTTGTTATAAATTGAAAACTATACCGTAGCCGCAAGTTAATAAAAAATTAGAAAGTAGAATTCTGGGTCATTCGAACATAAATTACCATTAAAATACTATACACAATTTTTTTGTTAAGGAGCATATCACTTTGCAAGTTACAAAAAAGGGCGGTATTTTAGAAATCTTGTAAAAAGAAACTATAATAAGTTTGATAATAAACTGAACAGTGATTTGTAAAACATTTGTGAAAGATGAAAGTGTTTTCAACTCATAAATTCATCTTGAAAAAATCATAAATAATTCACATTTTGTTTGTGATATAAAAGGACACGTACTTTGTTACATAAAATCTTGAGCCACTTGAAATAGACTTTTTTTTATATATACTTACCATTTTACACATATAAAACCATATAAAATCATATGTTCACACACTAAGTACCTCCTCTAAAATTCGTATAATTATTTTATTGTTTTGACATTAGTAAATATAAGTAACTATTAATTAAAACATACATTATGTGTAACCGAAAAGTAACATTATATGTTTTTAATTTATAGGATTGTGTTATATAAAAATAAGAACAAGATGTTAAAACAAGAAATATTTACAAACACTTCTGAAATATAGAATCTGTTAATCACACGCATTGCGGTTTCGCATTATTCCGCGTTGCTCAAGTCTGCCATCCTTATCTCACCTGTGGATCCGTTTACAGTTTCGTGTTTCCCATTGCTTTCACTATTGCCATGCAATGTCACGGTTTGCACTGCTTCAGTAACGTTTCTCGGTTTAAAATCTTCCGTGTAAATGTACTAAAAGCAGTAAAATAAAAATGACTATCGTTTCAGAATCCATGCACCGATCATATTCATTGTATTTTAACCTACGTCATCATCATCAGTAATTAGATCCTGTAAATTAGTATAATATTTCTTCAAAATGAGATCCATCTTTCTAGTGGTTTCGTCTTTTTCCTCGGTTGAAAAAATTTTGTCTAGATTCACCGTGGAATAAGCGTTGCGCCGTAGCTGCAACTCTATGAATTCTTTCAAAGTATCATATACCGACAATATTTCGCGGGAAGGTGGATTCTGTGTACCTATAAAATTATTTAAAAAATGTGTATTACTTATTATATGTTATTATTTTTATTAGTGTAACGTAACTTACCTTTGAAATTTATCACACCCAAGTTAAACATATTCCGAAAATAGCATAGTTGGTTGTAAAGTTTGGATTCCGTGTACTACAACATAAATACGCTTTTGAAAATTAAAAGAATATTATTTTTTTGTAATACAAATTTTTGCAAAACTTACAATTCTAGATAAAGAACCCTTGACGCATTTCTTGCATTTTGGAACATTGTCTTCGGAACTCATTATTGCTGAGGTTGTATTTGAGCAACTGGGATCATCGCACTGCATTATACCTATGCAATACTCTCTAATGAACTCACGAATTGCGAGGTGCAGTTGGTTTTGAACATACGCTGGGTATGTGTAAGGCAATCCACGACAGTTTGAGTTTGGACACTGTGATAATGCCAATTGATTCCCCGAAGACTGTGAGAATTATGAAAATAAAGAGGAAATATTAAGTTTTGTTTGTTAGAAAATAGTAGATAATATATGTTAGTTATAGAATTGACACACTTACAAATTGAGCACAGACGTCTTTAATCTCAATGTCTGTTTCACATCCCTGATGTGGACATTTAAATTTCAATGGTATACAGTATCGAAATCGTTCTTCATCCATAATCAATGGAACTTGTGCTACGTCTGAATTGACTCTTTTACCTTTATAAAGGTGTTCGATTCCTATCAAATATTCATTACAAATGTTGTTATTAATACATTCAACTGAACACCAATGTATTAGCTTTTAACTGTCTTCGTTAAAAGTTAAAAAGTTACAAATTATTTCATTTTGGCCTTTTGAAACTTAGCAAGATTTAGTTTAATTTCGGATAGATACAAATTTATTGAGTAATATATAACTTACCCAATAATTCAGCTAACAAAACATCATCGATTCCTTCGATGTTATTACATATACGTAAAATAACCGGGAAGATTTGACTCAACAAATAATAATTCACATCTATTTTAAGCGAGTCGCTCTTCTTAAATTCGTCTACGTGATACACCCTCTCACTCGCCGAGTTATCCGTTCCATCCTGAAAATTGTTCAATTATAAAAAAGTCTTTCGTGACATTTTTTTTGTATTTAATAAATTGTCAAACAATTTACTTCGCAAATGTTGTAAGCTATAGTGTCTCCTGCTTTCCACATTCGCCCACCTTGCGTATTCAGTCTCAGCGCGACCAGCACATGCGGTTGCTTTTTGTTTGGGTAATCTTTTGGATTTTTTGATAATTGTTTCGTGATTACCAACGAAGCCAAAGGCGCTTTGCCGTCCCGCAGCGTGCTCGCGACTTTCTGGAGAACGTCGAAAATATTGCTTCTCCGATCTTCGCTCGACTGATCGCTGAGCAACTGATCCAGTATTCGTCTAAATATTTCAAAATGTTCGGATTACGAAATTTGGGATAAAACAATGTACATTTTAAGTACAAAGAATTTTTACAGACTTTCCAGTGTCGCACGCCAATTGGCACCAATCGCGTCGAACGATGTCCAACCCTTTGTGTTCTTGCACCATTTGTATCTTTCCGTTTGCCAATTTCGTCATGGTCAGAGCTGCGTACTTTTTCTTTTTCAAAAGAAGCAGGTATCGAAAAACACCATCAATATCGAGTTCCACTTTTTTGTACATTTTGTTGATTTCTTGTTTTATCTAAAGAAACAATTTTTATTTAATGCGTATACAATATGATATAAATTGTCAAATACAGAAACTACCGAAGACGAATGAAATAGAATAAGAAAGGGTCTTTCTATTCGAAAAACAGTTTAAACTTCAATAAAAGTTATGTTTAAATGAAACAAATTACCATCGTAATACATACGATCAGTTGAATTACCTTTTTACCGACTGTGAAAACTTCATCGTATTCCTCGAGATTAGTATTTATCATGATCGAATCCGTGTCACCGTAAATAACATCGTACTGCATCTTTTCCACTATGTGTTTTGTACTTTGCAAAATCTCACGGCCTTTTACTATGAAAAAATAATATAAATTTAGAAAAAAATTAGGAAAAAAATGTCGTTTATATAAATATTATAGATATATTACGTGTTACAAGCGCAGCCAATCCTTTTGCATAGAATCTGCAATGACTCGCGCCCAAACAACCGTACATCGAATTGGCCGTCAATTTCAAAGCCAATTGCCTTATGTTATACTGCAACTTTAACTCCGGCGTGATATTTGGCATTTTCATTAGGTTTTTCACTTGAGTACGACTCTCAACCAGTTTCCGAATTTCTGTCGGAACAACGCCGGGTTCTAAATCCGATTCTGCGATGCTCAAATCCTATAATTAAAACACTTTTTTGAATTGTAGATGTGGAACAGGGAATTTAACAAAAGTTGTCAGAATTTTGCAATTTGGCAAAATTTGATAAAAGCTAATCATTTGACAGAATTGACAGAATTTAATAACAGTTGTTAAAGTATGGTAATTGGACAGAATTCGACAAAAGTTGGCAATTTAACAAAAATGTCCAGATCTATATCTACGACCGTGCATTGAATTGTATAAATCATAATTTTTTGAAATATAAATTATAACCTTAAGATCTGCGTATGCCGCGCCGGGCACAGTCGTAAAGCAAAGATTGTACTCTTGTATGATGCTTGGATATAGCGAATTGAAGTCCATCAACAAAATAAGTTTATCATAAAAGCCTACTTTTGGATCCAATACCAAACCACCCTCGTATTGTGGTTTTTTCCTTTCAGAAGTTTCTGTAAGTATAAGATATTGTTAAAAGATATTTTAAATCGAATAAAATAACAAAGTTACCTTCTGAATAAGCATTTTTGCCTCTTTTAGAAAATCGTTTGTCAGGTACTATGTATTCTCGTTGATGGAAGGCATGCATCAATAAATATTCATTTCTTTCAGCGCGACCGGCTGACAATGTTCTCGATAATACATTTCCTGTAATTCCAATTACAATAATCCAATAACAATAATCGAGATAAACAATTTAAAATTTGATTAATTAACATATGTAATGTGTATATACCTGCGATGGACGTAATTTGTAACGCCAGCGGCATAACATTAAGTTCGATCATAATCGAAAGAACATACCATGCTTCGCTCATAGTCAAACTTAGAAGAGTATCCAACTTTTCCGGTGTACTGTAGAAAAAGGAACATTCTCCTGGTTTAATTTCTTTACACTCGTTTTCCTTTTTATTTAAGACCTATTTAACGAACATATTTTACATGACATCGTTACTACAGTGTTACCACTCTTTTTTGATATATATTTAAAATTTAATAGTACATACCGTCACACAAAGATTCTGCAATTCGTAATTTCTGAGTTTTAAATTCAGTTCTTTTGCGGAATTTTGAATATCGCAAATCGGACGTCCGCAGAAAATGACCCCCAGATTAGGCTTTGCCTGCATTAAACTTGGTTTGAAATATTGTAATTGTTACAAGTAATACAAATCACGTACATAAACGAAATATTACCTTAAAATATGGGAAAGTACTTCGTTTCAATTTCCCGACTCTGCTCCACTTCGAAACTTTCAAAGTCTGTATTCTGTGCGTCAGAACGTCAAATTGAAACCCGCAGTCATAACCCACTAATAAATCCGGATCGAATTTTTCGAATAAAGACAGCAATTCTTCGAGCAGCGCCGCCTCTTTGTCGCAAATTATCACATTGGTGTGTTTGTTTTTCATCAAAAGATCTCGAGAATAAAGCGGAAAAGGCGTATCTTGCGGATGCGTCACAACTGTAATGTTAAATGTTTCAATATAAATCCGTTAAAGACATGTTTATATTTTCTAGCAAATATATATTTACTGCAAAAATGTTGTTCGATTGGTTGTTTTGGCGGAGCTTTGTCGACGGGGAATTTTCGATGGACTAATACCGCTATCATGACGATCTCATTCTGCTGCTTTTTGATATTTAAACACGTGCGAACGTTCAATGTCATCATAACCATTGGAGGAACGGGTATATTTTGGGCATCTGACGTTGGCGTAACAAATTCCATTTTCGCACAAGAGATCTGTATTAATATATGTTTTTAAAAGACTTTTCATATATTTTAAAGTTTTTGTAATAGCAAAATTTGTCACTTTCATTTTTTTTAATTAAAAGTGTCAATATAATACATGTAATAAAAATAACTATGTAGACTTATTAACTAATTGCTTGTCAATACCAAAAAATACAAAATTTTGGAATAGTATTTTGTATCACAGTGATATGTTAAGACGACAAAATGGTTTGTTCATCCATTTTTGAATGTATACCTGCAGCTTACACCAACTGGACGTGACACCAGCCGGTATTGGACTTTTGATATCCAACCAACAAGGTCCTTTTATGTTGCGGTCGATGAGGAAAAGCTCCAAAGCGTTTACCGACGTTCCAAAAACGGCCTCGATAGACGATCCGGAATAATTTGGATCCATCGTCGGATAATTTGCCGCGTATTTTACTTCCAAATAGTCGCAAGACGTTGGCGTGCCTTCTCGTTCAAAGGCGTAGTTTTTCCTTACTTGACGAGAACGAAATTCTTTGATACGGTGTTGTAGCGTGAAATTCGTAAACTCGTTGAAAACGTCTTCCAGCGTATTCTCGACTGGCTCAGCATCCGTGTCATTCGATTTTTTCTACATTATTATAATAATTTGTATAACAGGTGTATAATTATAGCAATAATTATAGCAACTCGCAAACTTACATATTCTCTAGGTAGCAAAAAAATTCGTTTTGGAACATTTTTTACCACGAGGCAACAAGAAACATATTTTTTTAAGTTTTCGTAATAAATCTTGCCATAAAGATAAACTGTTCCGGGTTGCCTTACAATATCTTCCGAGGCATCCCACCAAAAGAACCTTAAGATGTTATCTTTTCCGTTGTTAATAATTGGCAGCGAAAGGTCCACTTTCTCCTCAGTGGTAATATCGATTTTGGAAACCGGCGTGGAAAAGTCTTCTTCCCAAGCTTTGCTAAAATCAGCCAAATCGTCCTTTTCCATAATGATCGCGTTTTTACATTGGCTTGGTTTTGGAGAATTTGTGATATTTGCCTCTGTGTTATTAACGTTACATTGGCTTTGTTCTGGAGCTGTTATGACCTCCTCTTCTGCGGTATCAAAATCTGCGGTTGATATCTAAATCACAAAGCATTTCAATGTCAAAAAAATGTGTTTGAATGTGATAGTCTGATTTTGAAAATAGTTTTTAAAAACAGTTATTTTTAAAGAATGTATCTATAACGAATTAGTTTATAATTAGTAATAAATTTTTAAAAATAACGGTAAAATAACGACGCGTTGCTTTTAAAGTAATGGTAATTGTGACGAATTACTTTTTATATGAAAGCAACATGTTAAAAACAGCATCAGACATTTTAAAAAAATAACTTCAAAATCTGCTTACATCCCCAATATATTGACTAAGGTCGTCGTCTGGAACTTCAATCACTTGACTGGCCGTAACTTTATTGTTTGAAGACACTCCATTGGTACTGGTTTTTGAACCACAATGCCAATCATCCATCTCGATATCGATGCTCTCAATTGCATTATCTGTAATTGTCTTCGAAGACACATTAATTGAATAAACTGATTCTGATTCATCAGTTTCGATGATCTGACTACTGCTCTGGTCCGCAACGGAAGTCTTATTTTTCGAAACGGATAACTTTCGCTTTCTGGGAGACTTTTTTGATTTTTCAAATATTGGTTCATCTAAATCATTTGTTTCTTTTGGATCAGGTTTTCTTTTTTCTTCGTCTGAAGTCGTTGATGATTCATTGTTTTGTCTAAATTAAGAAAGTTATTTTTGAAACGATTATGATTATTATAAACATTAACTAAAATAATGTTAATTCATCTATGCAAATATCTATATAACTATCCAACATATATAATTTATTTTAATTAATTTAATTTTTAATGAAAATGAAACTATACATGTTTGGTTGAGGTTTTTTAATAAACCTGTTCCTAACATGCTGTGGGACTCTAGGTTTTGGTACAATTTCACTCTTTTTGAGTTCAGACATCAGATCTCCTAAAATATTGTCATCCGCCAATTTATCACTGGCTTTGTTTTTCGAAGGCATATTCATGAGCATCATGCTAATGTTTCCTTTCTGTTTCTCGATTTCTTTTTGTCTTTTTCTTGGCCCAGTAAAATGGCTTTGCTTTGTTTTTGCCTTTTGTATACTTTCTTGGTCGAGATCATCATCAAAAATTTCTCTACCATCCTCCACGTAACCACCTTCGCCACCTTTGAACAAATATATTTTTAAATTTTATATATTTATCAGTAACGATTATGTTAATTCTTACCATCATCAACTATCCAATCATCATTCTGTCTGTTTAAAACAGTTTTCGTATAAACTTTTTCATCCACTTCATCATATACATTTTCCAATTCTTCCACTTCATATTTGTGTTTATTGCCTTTTAATTTCCTCAATGTTTCTAAAGCTGATAGACGCCCTGTCTTATCAACCTTTTGACGTTTCGATCGCCCACTCGAAGGGCCTAAAATTTAAATAACAATTTTTAACAAAACATACAAATACATATAAAATAATCCCAAATTTAGGTTAGATTAATTACATTTATATAGAATGTTATTTATAATTATAATAATTGTCTTTAATATTATTGTTGTTTCTGAATTTGAGCATCTATTTTTGTTATGCATATAAGGAATGAAATCATTTTTCGACTTTTATACAGTTTTAAAAACTAGACAGAAAAACAATAATGAAATTACCAGCAGATTCATCCATGCTGTGCGTATTAAAATAATATAAAATAATATTCAACGAATACTTGGGTTAGTTAAAACGTAATTTATTATAAAAGTGTTAATAATAAAATAACTTTGTAAAGCCCATAGAAGACACTGTATAAAAATAACCCTTCAACAGTTTTTACGTAAACTCGTCTGTTTTGGCGGGATTTTTCGACAAAGTTGCAAAAAAGTCGATGTATATCGCAAATGATTACGTTCTATCAGGTTGACCAACATAAAAGTTTACTACGAAATTTAAATTTTCTTACCACTAATTTGGAATGAGAATGATAATGTAACAGTAACTCAAATTTGTGATATTTTAAAACGATAAGGTAAAAGTTTAATCTGGTACAAACTGAAAACGCTGACTTTTCAAGTTGCCATAATTTTGGTTTTAGGTGAAAACAAGTTGATATACAATATTCGCGTTCCGCCATTCATCGTTTTCTCTCAAGATATTGTCGTTAGACAGAGTGAGATCAAACGATAATTTGGGTCATACTTGTGTCACAATATTTTCGGTTTGCAACATCTGAAAGTATATGCAACTCTTTTTATCTTATTCCATTAAACAAACGTGGACCACCTCGAACGAGAAAATCGGAGCCGTCATGTGCGAAATGAGAATGTAGGATACGCTCACTGATTGGTGTTTGATCAGTTATTATCGTTCCTGTCAATTAACCTGGTTTAACTCCTTTTTTCGTGTTGCTTCTCCTTGTCATAATCACCTACAGTCTAATTCAGTCGTGTTTAGTTGTATTATTTAACGAGCAAGAAGG
>JABFOW010000245.1:0-13401 GCA_022817725.1 Archaeoteleia sp. ZL-2020 | reverse complement strand
AAAAATTGAATCTGTTTACGGTGAATGGATTCTACTTAATCAAAATAGTCCACTTATTCTAAGTGAATTCTTATTATTATAAATGGACCTTTCTCAGAGTGTGGGTAAAAAAAATGTCAACTCGTCACATAAAAGAAATATAATAAGCGATGTAATGTAGTAATCTGCAAAATGAATAACAAATTTTAATACACTTACGAAACACATATAATGTTAGATCTCATTTTCATTACGTATATGACTTTATAAATACAAATTCTACTTTACCTTATTATTAACTAACAACAATTATGTTATTTTGAAAATAAGATAACTTCATATATAGTGATATAATTTGTTATTCTATACAGCTCAGATATATATAAATATATAATACTCTGCTATATATTCTATGCAAATCTTCTACTGATATACTATATTTAACTCCGTATAAATATCAACAGAATATTGTATTGACATATGACGTTACGAGATGCTATAAAATGCATGAAGCATAAATGACAGATGGCTTTAATCGTTAGCTTTTTATGATTGCAAGTAAGACGTTAATTTACACTGTAAAAAATACTGGCATCAAAACTGTGAAATGAAACACAAATTTATACTTAGTTCCAGTTAACAGTGCTTGAGTAAACTAGTATTGCACATTGACATTGTCTTATTACCTAAGGGTTCTTATTATATGTATTTACATTGTCTTATGAAATGTAAATGCTGTAAATTACGAACACGGATGTTACGCGTGTTAAATATACTTTATGTAGGTTAGCATGAAAATATCCCCAATATATAATTTATTCAATATTTGTTAAGCATTTGCAACCAATTTATTTGGTAGTTGTAAATCCTTTCAAGGAAATAACCTCAACTATACTGTAACTAAACAGACTAAACAAACTAAATAGAAACTAAATGGAGACATAACATTTTTGACATATTTACTTACTTAAAATTGACAGTACTGTATAGAATATAATAAACAGAACTCGGGTGGCGTTACAATATCATATTTAATAATTATAAAATATCATTAAACACGAAAAATGTACAAACAGAACAAGTTTACTTACTCCAAATACACTTTAATTATATTCAAATCTAATAAATAATTGACTTATGTAAAATATTAGTTTGATTTTTATTAAATAATATTGCCTGCAGGACAAATAAAAAGTTATTTGGAATAAATGATTATCTGATTTAGGACAAATAAATATGATTTAGCGAAACTTGGTGGAACAGCGATTTTTGGTTTCAATAACTGATAGTCACAAAATCTCAATAAAATGACGAGCGATCACGCCGTGATAAAGTAGGGTCGCAATATGCTTCGCACAATTGTACTTTTTGCTCTTTTAAACAAACTTCATGATTGTGGTCAAAAGAGCATCATTATTACATCTACCTCTGAAGAGCTGGTTCAGGATTTATTACTTACATTGTACTATAACTGCCCAACTAAACATTTTTTCTGCATATGTGTTTCTAAATACAGTTTTCTAAAAAAATAACTACATAGTTCTTAAATATGAAATAATAATAATAAAAATGTTTTGTTTTTATTTTTATATTTTTATTGTTATTGTTTTATATATATTGTTAGTATTTTGACATAATTTTAATAATTTATGTATACACAAATCTTATTCATATATTGTTTATAAGAGTTATTATGTATGAAGTGAAAACTACATTGATGGAGCTTAATAAAGTTAAAAGATTGCACCGAAACGTATCAAAATAAAGATGATTATTATGTAGCTAGTATAACTTCCATTTATTAAGTTCCTTGTGGCCATTATTATATTTTAAAGATTATTTGTATGAAGGAACAAAATTACATTAAAATACTATATTATTGTATAATGTTCTATTGTGTTTTTTCAACGAACCAAATGAAAGTGCATTTTCAAATAGATCTAAAATTCGAATGTAACGTTTGTTTCAGGACACCACACGGGAGTGTAATTCGGTCGCGATGCCACGAGGAAACAGCGACGAAGTTATGGGATTGACCAACGGCTCCTTGTCCGCCAAAGAATAATTCGAGCTCTTAGTTATCAAATGGTCTTCCGAGGCCTGGGAGGCTCTTATATCAACGCCATCAATGAGACATATCGACCTCTACCAAGGGGTAACCTGTCTGTATATAGCTTGAATGCCTCTAAATGAACGAGAATCGTTCCATGCGAAATACGTACGTCGTTTTCACCCAAAGGGCCATTTCAACGCGGATCTTCCATCGGTGTGCGGATCTAAAAGACAAAGTGCTAACTGCCAAGGTTTATCGAATGCAGTCTCGAGCTATGGGCTCTTTGAAAAGTCTATTTCGACGTGCTGAGCTGCCCGACGTTCAAAAGACACTCCGCCCTAAGGCAAATACGTATTTTTTTATTCACTCGACGACATCGCGAATTTTCATTGGCCCGCAACTATGCACGCTTTTTGCCTTATTTCGACATTTATGCGCCATTTCGTTCGTTTATTATTTTGGACACATTTACTACAGAATCTCAGAAATTCGCTAGTTAAATGAACACAATTTATATTTATTTATTTTTGTCATTCTTTCATTGATTAATTATAATGTGGAATTGTACATACCTCGATACAAATCGCAATGACATGAAATTTGATAGTTTGCGTTCGTAAAAAGAACGAGACAGATTTATAGTGGCTTCATAATTTTCCGTTGTTGTTGGACAGATTAAAAATCGTTGTATACAGTTGTTTTCGGTTTATGTCGATTTATAAATTCAGATCAATCGTTGATTTAATTAAGCAACTTTACACGACTTCACATTTTACTAATCTAAAGTATAATGATAGATTTCGGAAATTGAACCGTTACGCGAACTGCAGGGGAGCCGATAGAGGCAATATTGGATTCTACTTCCTTTTTTGTGTTTTCTTGGCATTTCATCTTCAGAAATAATTTACAATGATATTGACACGCATTAATCTGTATTAATACAAATATTTTGGAAATTACTAATGGTAATTACAGGCAATGAAGTCATATAATATGAATGAGAAGTATACATAAATCATCAAATTTAATAGATGCAGCATTTGTACAAGGATATTGATATTAATTAATTAATGTAATGAATAACATGTTTGTAATAACTACAGCTTTCAAAATTTACAATCATTAGATTCGCAGTTGGACAGTTGAATGTGCATATATTTGCAACTAATTTCGTAATGGGAGTAATGACAGGATAATTCTTCGCTTAAAGTTTCAAATTCAGTTACAGTGTGTTTTTGACCTTTAAGTTAACTTTTAACAGTCTTCAAGGTCCGCGGTATTTTTAATTATCAAAATTAGGTAAAAAATGAAAGACAGAAAAATTATCTAGTATTGGAAAGCAAATATTGTTCCTGTTATAAATTTTTCTATACTAAATGAATAAATTATAATTTTACAATTTGAATCTTATGTTATTATTAAATTGTGACATATTAAGTATTCAGTACATAAAATATCGATTATTAAATCTGTAAATAATCAATGTTATAGCTTAATAATATGTACTAATTAGCATAATTATATGATTCTATTAAATTGGAATATCGCATAGTAACATATCGCTGATTTAAAAAAATGTTATAATTCTTATTTTGATACGTAAGTTCAGATATATCTTTATAGATAATATATATTTTGATATACATAATTTCTTTAGACAAATAATTCCAGACAAAATATATAAATATTAGTCATAATCATGTATTTAATCATTTGATATATGTAGAGAGAACATTTATATAATACAATAATTTATAAGCATGTTTCAACATTGAAAATTTGTACTCTATTTTATATAAGTTTAATATAATCTTATATATATAATCTTAAACTTTGGTAATATAACTCAAATGAACAGAGTAAAAAATATACTTATAACATTGCATGTATATTAAATAATTATATTCACAATTTCAAATTTCATAATAAATTCTATAATGGGATTTAATAATGCATTATTAAACATTTGTTTTCAAAACACCTATTATTCAATTCAAATCATTTGTAGAATTACATAGCAATGATATACTCTATTCATACGTTGGTAATTTTGTGTGACTTTCAACAATTCATAATGCCTACCATAACGTTATTATTACTCCTATGAGTACAAATTCATACTACTTTTGTAACTGAATTGATTACATTATATTATGTACAGTATTCTGTTTCATTACATTATATCAAGGATATGATATCATATTACACATATTTATGCCGAGAGATAATTTATTGAATGGTATTAGTTATATCTGTTAATGTATCTTTTTGTTTAAGTTATTTTAAAAATAATATAAGTTAATAATTATCTAATTGGATAAACAGATTTCCAAAATTTCGTATATAACACTTAATATATAGTTTAAAATTATTTATTTATTATTACTCAACTTCGTCATGTATAATCATAATTTTAAATTTCTGATTATCAATCGAAATTTACAAATTTTCAGAAAAATGTAATTAAAAAAGTAAATATAAATTACTTTATTATTTTTTATTTCTTAACAAAAAGTAATTGTTCTGTCTTCTATATCCTACATGCTTTGCAATAAAAAGTTACCAAAACATTTTTCTCTGAATGTTTTTCTCTAAAAAGTTAATAATAATTATTAAAACATTAGTTTGTTTAGCATCACTGTTTCTGGATTCATATATATGATCAATGTTTGCTATTTTTTATCGTTCAATTTTAACTTCCGCAACTTTTGGAAATATTTAGAATGCCGTGCTTGATTCTATTGATTTTACACTGTTATACTCGTGCAAACTTATTTAGAATTTTATACTGAAACTTGGGTCATGCAAATAAAAATAACTAATGTACGTTGTACACAATATATGAAATTGTATTTAAGTGTTAATTAAAATACTAATTAAAATGTAAAGTGTAAACTCGCTAATTAAAATTAGTGTAACTACATACTACTGATTGAAGACAGTGCTAAAGGAAATTGTAATGCCCACTATACTATTATATGTAATTGTAAACTTTGTACATTTTGTGTATAATTAGTATCAAATGCGAATTAATTTCAATGGAACTTATTGTAAAAAGCTGTTTTGTCGTAGACGAGTAAAGTTATAATTGCGTATTATATTTTGCTCTAACTACACAAAGTTGTTTACTGTTCAATTTAAGCTTCTGAATAGAGTGATTAATATTTGAAGTAAACACCGTCCAGCGACACGGCATTCTATGCTTCCAAAAACACAATCGTCTGTATTAAAATTATTTGTATAATTGACTAAATATTTCATAAACTATGACCATTTTTTTTGTGCGTCCAACTCCGCATTAAAATTAATGAAAATTATACGTTGTTCTTCATTAATAATATTCTTGTTGAAACTGTAATTCCTCTTTCGCCACTTTGTAATAGGAAATACGTCAATACAAAGTAAAGACAATGGAACTGGAATGACGTATTTCGCCAATCGAGCTCCCTGACAATTCGTTTCGAATCGAGCCACAATTTATGAGAGAAAGGATTGAGCATACAAATCTCCTAAGTGCAAATTATGCAAAATCTCACGGTTTTTGTGATATGGACGTTAGCGTAATGACTAGGCTTAGGTGAAAATGTAACAGCCTCGCTTGCTAAGTTTTATGATTTAAGACTTTCCGAGCAAGCCCCGCAAGCTTGGTACGTGTCTTTCTAAAATGTATTATTCACAGATTCGGTGTATCTTTATTCACGAATTGTCGACATGAATAATTGTTATACTTTCCGATTAGATGCAATAAGAAGCTATTTTCCTATACTTGACGGATACATATCAACTCACATTTCTATAACATTTGAGAAACTTGTTATTCGCGAAGTTTGTTTGTATAGAACAGTTAGAGCATAACTCTCGAGGTATAATATTTGAATGCAAAAGTAGTCGAAGAAAAGTATGCTATGATATAATATACAATGTGTTATTGAAAGAGACTTGTAGCTTCTTTGGCCGAACTACTTATCTTATTTTCTTCGTTTCAAAGTTAATGCTCGGAGAGCCTTAATGATGCCTTGCCGCGGTCATGAATTGCACTGCTAGAGTCTATATATATACATATACATACATACGTATTATACATATAATATCATCCATTTTTTTCCTTTCTACGTACGTATGACAAGTTGTTGAAATGTAAAGGTTCGGTTTTCCCGTGGCGGACTATGTTCATGCAAATTATTCCCGCAAATAAAAAAATACTCCTTCTGCCTTTAGAATTATTATGCAAATTATTTTCGTTCTCAGTACTATCCGCCGTAATGAGAATGATAGTTTTGAAATAAGTCGAAAGTGAGCATTACTAAGTGGTTGTTCTCGATTCAAAATTTGCGAAAATCATTGTCTTTGTGGTTCTACAAACTTTACGATTTTTGAAATGTATTTTTACAGCTTTAAAGAGTTGTGGGCGGTATAAATTATAAAACGTGGTGTAGAAAACACTTTGTATATGTTATCTGTATTTATTGCTAATTTCCTTACTTTTTGTGTCATTAATTATAGATGATATAAATAACAGGCCGTCGCTTTGTCAACGACATTATGACTTTAATTGGTAAATATAATTCGCCACACTGATCGTAATTGCACTACACGTACAATTCTATCCGTATTTTACGTATGTAAGACAAATTTATCTGGGCCTCTGTAATAAACATTAAAGTATCATATTTTCCCAAGATACCACATATACTTGAAGCATTCCATCTTCCATGTACAATAGTTGAAATTTCGTATTTTGTATTTTTTGTTGCTATTTCTGGATGATACATTGTAGTCTTTATATATTAGTCCTTCTAATCCATTTTACAAAATTATACAAACAAATGAAAATGTAAGAAGATTAAACATAAATTTTACAATCTTATACGTTTGATACACATTTTAATTTTAATGGACACTAGAGAATCAATTACTTTCGACAAGATACATATGGAATGCTCCAAGAAATACTCCGCTTTTTAATCTCATTTGATGTAACTGTATTAAAATAAGAAACAACAATATAAATCAAGTAAATGCGAACTACTCGTTAATTTGCACTTTTCAATGCGAAAATGAACATTGCAAAGTTCGAGGCTCATATGATTGGTTGTAATTACAAGTGTATGTGGCTCTTTGGATAGTGATTATCAACTGATAATGATTTCCAGGTGCGAAGCAAACGTACCGATTACATATGTAGCTGAAATGTACGTGAATGTTTGATAAAAGAGTATGAGTCTGCTTTATAACCATCCGATGTATAGAATGATCATATAAGACAATGTAAAGTACCATTAACATTGAAAAAACTGAAAGAAGGTTCCTTTGAATATTGCATTTCACGAGATATGAACATTTTTTGCCATTCAGGTGAGATACAAATAAAAAAATGTTTTGCCTAGTGTTAATAATTACAAAATAATATTAATAAAACCGAACCAATGAAACGATGTATTGGTAATAGGAAAAAATGTAAGAAGTAAAAAGAAGTTAACTTTGAAATATAGATAATGTTTTGGTAAGTCTTGATATCTATTTATTGATACAAGCATTGTAAGTATATTACTATCTATACAAATGTACCAATGGATTGACATAATTTAGTCAGTATTAATAGATGATGGTAAACCAACATCGACTCTATACTTGACCAGAAATTCAAACTTTTCTTTGGATATATCCAGCAACATAATACTGCTGGAAGAGTATTTCAAAGGAGATAAAGCTATTACTCTTAAAAAGAAAGTGAAATTGATGTTCCCCAAAGGGAAATGCTTCTGTTTGTGCTTCAGTAGTTATCGCTCTATCTCTTGTGCAATATTTGGCATGACTCTAACAATAGAAATGTATGGCCCAATATAATTGTGCCTATTGGAGTTTACCATGGAAAAATTATTTACTAATAAAATACGTTCTTTATATATTTACTTTTGAAACCTGATCAGTCAAATGTATCATTAAAATTGATTCATTTATATTTTTATAATAATAATAGTTTGAATTAAAAATATATAATACATTTCTTAACGATTTAATTTTTAACGATTTAATCTTCTTTAAAGTTTTTGAGGCATTGCCAGCCAAGGTGACAATGTACAAATAAAGAATAAAAATGTGGGTAAAAATACAATTTTGATTCTTAAAGTATTGAAATTTACGTTATTAGTATTAAAAATACATTTAAATTGATCTGTATTAAATTAAAGAATGGTATCTTATATGAAGTAAACAAGAATTTTGGAACTTGTTCATTCAGATTATATAATATAATTATGTTGATTCCTGTGTATATCACTGGGATGCACGTCATTTTACCTCAAATTACTTTCATCCAGTAATTCAATTTCAGGACCATTTTCTTGTCCTAAAAAGGATAAATAAGAATTCAATAATTAACCATTGTGCTCCGAGTTTGAAAAATATATTGCGTTTTGATAATCGTAGAATTAACATTATCGAATATCTTTGTACATACACATTGACTAAAATGAAAGAAGCCATTAATGATTCAAACTCATTATTTACTCTGTTAGAAATATCATGAATTTTAATGTACTTCTAATGCACACGTGTATGTGAAAAGTGTTCAGTGTACATTAAACTGACTTAAGGGGGATATTCTGGTTCGTCGGCCTAAAAGAATAATTGTAATTTTAATTTTTTAAATATATATAAATAGCCGCTTAATAAAGATGTTTTTATACAAACTTCATATTTGGATTTGTTGTTAATCTGCTAAATAACGAAAGAACAAACATCTAATTTTTTTGTGGTTTCAACGAAAGAGGCACATGTTATCTACTTTCAAATAAAGTTTCAAATGGATATTTCGAATAGTTCTAGAGGAATCTGTTTCATAAGGTCAAAAAAGTTGCAGAAAAATGGCTTTGAAGTTCGCAATGAATCATATGAAAATCATATGATTATATGATTATTTGAGACTAATTACCATTTCCAAGATTTCTTGAAATAATTTTTGTTGTTATAGGTTTTCGAGCAGATTGACTTGCACTTGGAATTGAAATTTCAAATCAATGTAAATTAAGATGAACTTTCCAACACATTTACATACAAATTAATATATATATTTCTGACAGATGTAAAGTGTACATTAATCGACGTTAAATCCTGTTGAGAATACATCATTTCATTAGTATTTGTTTATTAATATCTTATTATTATTGTAATGTTATACAAAACATATTCATGTATATTTAATAAATATATGGAAGAAATGTTTGAAAGTTCTTAAAACGTATAAAAGATGCATGAATTTCGTTTGGTTATGTAAAAGAGCAAAATGTGTGATTCATATACTCTTTTGTCAAAGTTGCACATATTTGTAAGCACGAAAGACGAAGAGACGAGAGATATCGCGAAGAAGAAGGTCGAAACTGTCGGGAAAAGAGTGAGCGCATTCACGTCGGCTTTCTTCAAGCTTTACCTACTTCTTCTTCGATAATGCACACGAGGGACCGAAGCTACGGTTGACAGGCTAGATTAGGTCCTGTACAAAGCACTCCGAACGTCGCTCCAACGGAAGAGTAATGTTTCTCGTATACTTAATAATTCAGTGCAGTTGACAAGCAGATGCAACCAATACACATATACTCGAGGTACTCGTAATGCTCGCAATGAATGTGGCGAACCGATTGGTAAATCAAACTCCGAGGCATTGAGGAACTCATCGATTTTTCATTTACCTTCATTTGCGTACAATGCATCTCACGAATTTTAGCCTATCGACACATTACACTTACGCTACAATTCTGCTCTATTCAGTTATTTATTACTGTATTATTCCTGTTATTATTATTATTATTATTATTATTATTATTATTATTATTATTATTGTTACTTCAAATGTTAGGTAGAAAAGAACAAATTATTTATTCATCATCTATACATATATATAACGACGTTTTCCCTATCATTAACATTTGAATAAAGTACGTTACGTATTTTAATCACACGTTCCTTCATTCAAACTCCGTTATTCCATTATTGATTTCGGCATGTATAATGAAATTTTGCAATGGATAATATTCATGAATAAAAAGTATCAATATTATTGTATTACAATTGTTTCTCTCGTTTTGACAATCCCTTCCTAATTATCGCGTTTAAGAATAATTAATTAAAATTATCCAAGCATTAAAAATTCTTGTTGCTCTAATATTACTGTACATTTTATATTTACGAGGAAAATGTGAATTGAATATTTACAAATCTCAATGTCTATCGCATTAATATCTGAAAGAGAGATAAATCAAAATATTTTTCAGGAGAAGCGAAGGGTAGAAGTAAATGAGAGCTGCAAATTGCAGGGGACTGGAGGCACGGTATTGAAATTCAAATGCAGATTATTTGGAAGAACATGAATTATTGCGTTTAAAGCCTTGGTCCGTTGACTGGTTAAGCTGTCGATGGCAGTGGAATTTTAATATTCGTTTTTTTGTCTCGATTACTGACTTCACCAGATCGCGGTGTCCTGCATTCAACGAAAGCCGTCGCAGCGCCGAGGACTGCACTAATCACCAACCACCTGACAATGTACAGGGGATGTTTAACTTTTCAACGAGGGGAAGAAGGGAAAGAGAAAGGATAATCCGTAATGAAAGTCGGCGACAGTGTCTGATCCACGATCTCCCTCCCCCGTTGTGTGAGAAAGGGACTCGAGCACTCTGCACATACGTGATAGTGCGGGATTAAAGGAGAACACATCAAAGAGTATCCTGTCCATAATCACGGATTTTATGTCCAACGCTCCACTAATGTCCTCCCTTTATTTTTTACCCTGAAAAACTTTGCATCGCAAAATGTTGGGTTAATGTATATGTGTAAGGATTTTTCAAAAACATTTCATCATACTTTAGAGATGAATTCTTCAGGAGTAATAAACGGACATGAAAGAAAAAGCAAAAATTATGAAGTTTTGCGCAAAATGTATACGCACATAGACGTTTATCACATTTTATAATCCAACCCAAATATAAAAAGCATATGATGTTTAAATAAATATATATATTGGCTTTAATGTCGATAAAGTTATTAAGCATGTGCAAATATTTTTATAAATCTTTGAAACCCCCTGCCCCTCACTACTGTGGACTATTATACTGGTTGACTAACTCAAGTGATATTGGTATTAATATATGTTGGCACTAGGAAAATAACAAATAATAGATGTAATAACAATAAATTTTATTTTCAATTATGCAGTAAATCTTTACCGATAGTTCTATACATCATAGTTATCAAAAAATTGAATTTACTTCAATTTTTCTCTCTGGCAGAAATGGTTGTGATGAAAAATGTTGAAATATGTTGAAAAACGATGAGTTTTGCTGAAAACTTTCTGCTCCCTCTCTCTCTCTCCCTCTATCTTCTCTCTCTGAATACTGCGACTTACTCTGTAGATTTGGATATTGTATAATTTCTCAGAGAAATTACAAATCAGAAAAATTATCTTGTCTCGATATGTCTGCAAGAACACTGATTTTCATAATGCATTTTTAACTCTCACTAAATGTAACAACCAATTCATGAATTTGTATCAAATTTATTAACATATATAAAATGCAGAAGCGATTCGACGCAATGCAAATAAACATTTAAATTAACATACTGAACACGTCGAAATAATCGTATAATCAATGAATTAGTAAATTAACATAAATGATAATGTCGGTTTTATTTAGATTTCAATATACACGTTGAGAATAATGCTGATGGTTGAAAAGTGAATGTTGAATGATATGTGGCAACGCGAGAAGCCGGTAACGCGAGTTTATTTATTCTTTTTCATTGGCTGTCCGGAGACAGACCACGCTTGACTTTTTTCCTCGGCAAAGACGAAACATCTCTCGCTGATGCGACCGTGGAGATCTTTTAGATACTAGAAGAGTGCAGCCCGCAGCGACACCCCAAACTTTCCGATAGTTTTCTCGTTCTTCCACATCCAAACTTTCCTCTTCTACCCAGAAAACTCGTTCCACGTTTGCCAAGAACGCTTATTTCAGTTATGTACCTGCTAGTCTCGTAGGATGCCTTTTAGGTAACAAGTTTAGTTTCCACGAGTTTATGAAACTAAAAAATAGCATGGGAAAGAAAAAGAGCGACAACTTTACGCCGAAAGCACGAATGAGGGATGCGACGCATCGAAAAAATGTGCGCTGTTTTTCGCTTTCCGCGAGAAGTTGCGCTTCAGCCGTGAAAGTAGGACTTGGAAAACATCCTACCGCATCGACGAAGTGTTGCACATTTCCGCTTCATTGACAAATATTTGTTCGAGACTTACTTTTCCATTTTGTCAAATATTGTACGCAATATTAATAACATAATGGTATATAAATATGTATTAATGAAAAGGGCATACAAGAAATTAATGAATTATTTTTTAATTGTGGACTTTATACATTGTCACATGAATATAAATTTATTGTTTTATTTTTAATTGTAAGATCTGCAAAACTTCATTTTGATCATGTAGAGCAGGTGAATATGAAAATTAACTGCTACTGTGGCTGTATAATTGAAGTAGGACGGATATATCATAATATTGTAATACTCCAGCAATAACAAACACCCGATGTAATAACAATATGCAGGGTAAACATAAAATGTCGGACCTCAAACAAAGCATTTGAAAGTTAAACAAAGCCGAGACCACCTGAGAGAGGAGGTCCGATACTTTATACATACCTTGTATTTTAACCTTAATTATGTGGTAAATTTTCGTCTAGATTTCGATACAATTTTCCACTACAGTAACACAGAGTTCGCCCGAAGAGATATGCAACCAGCGAACAAATGCTACGTTTTCATTAACCGCCAGCTTTTAAGCTAAATTTCACTTAATTTTCAAAAATTAATCGTATAAATTTAAACTTTAGTTAAATTTGTTTTACAAACTATAAAACGAAATGTATCACATTCCCCAAAATTAAACCATTCTCATCGAAAATACTGTGCCTATCATAAATTTTACACTTCATCTCGGTCTTGTGGAAGTGACATAATATTTATTACTTTTTCATAAAATTAAATTTATAATTCTTTTATTTAATACGTAAACAAATTGTTACTTAATTCATTCTAACAAAAATTGTTTTACAATGCTTTTTTAAATTTTACTTAAACAAATGTATAAATGGTTTAATTCAATTAAACTACCTTTCCCCCAATTGGAAATATTACTGTAAAAAGTTGTATAAAACACTTTGAAGAACTCCGCAAAATTCAAATATGGTATTTCAGAATTATTTTAGGGAAATATATATGTAAAAATGTCGTTCTGAAACAACTTTGAGAACATCGAGAAAATTGGAAAATCCATTAAGGTGATTCGTCAGTCGCCGGAAACATTTGCAAAACGCTTGTAC
>JABFOW010000244.1:0-13407 GCA_022817725.1 Archaeoteleia sp. ZL-2020 | reverse complement strand
TTAAATACTCATAATTGTAAGTTTCTTATGCTATTTTTCAAACGAACCACAAATAATAATTGCATTAAATTGGTTAAATTTTTGCGAAGAAATATAGTAAAATAAATGATGTAAAGTAATATTTATTCAATCAAAGGTTTTCATAAAGATGCAGAACGATTTTAAATATTTTCAATTCCATAATTCTATATATTATATAATATCACAACAATTTTTTTTATTTGTAATAATATTTTTTACTGAAATTTATCAATCGTAAATTTCTATATCGTGCATATCTTTGTATATTGATGTCAGTTTATATTGAAATCAGTTTATAAATCTACACAACAAGTACACACACACACGCACGCGCTCTCACACACACACGCGCGCGCGCGCGCACGCACGTTTAATATTCGCACAATAATATTATAAACGAAGAAATATATATAAACGCATACATGATACAATAAACGCTATACATCGCTAATGTATCGTTACATAAACCGTTCTTATATACTGCTTCACTTAAATATCATAACTTGTGAGAACAAGAACTAAACAATTACGTTAATGTAATGACGTGCTTGTAGTCAGCAATGATTACTAATAGATTGCGCCACATTACACCACAAACTTTCCGAAATATATCGAACTTCGTAATAGTAATCTTCTGTTGTATAAATATTAATATTATAATTAATAATTTAATTCTTTTTTATTTTTAATAATAAACTATACTATTACATTGAATTAAAAAATAAAACAGCTGACATTTAATATTGTAACTAAATTTCCAAAGAAAATAACTATCTTTCATACTTCATTTTACAACATATTGTTTGAAGAATCTTAGCTTTTGACTTAAACCTTAAAATTACTATATTTTTATCGTAATTTCTAATTTCATTCTTCGGATTTTGTTTAATATAAGTTCTCAATTAATATAATTTTAAATATTGTTATTCTTTTTTTAACATTTTCCAACTATATATAGTAATTTTTATATACTAAATAATAAAAATATAAAACTGAATACAGAAGTGTCAAAATAATATAACAAAAGACATTATATTTTCAGGTATATCCCACTTTTACTGTATTATATAGTAATTTCAATAATATAATTTCTCTCCGTGTATCATTCGATCACAATTGGTGTAATGATAAATTAATATTTTAGTGTATTATTTATAAATCCGAATTTTAAATCAATTTATGCTTTATTAATGTTTAATTGCCTAACTAATAAATCACCTTAACATACAAGAATGTAATTATCTTGAAGTCAACTTGAATAATAACAGTTTAATTGCTGTTTTCATTCTTTACGTCAAAAGTAATAAAGTATCCGCGTGATTCGTGTAATCATATTTAAAAATCTTTTCATTCATTAATTAAGTTGGTAAAATTTGCGGTGCACGATGTTATCTGCAAATTTGTTTCGGAAGTCTTATTTTGGGTTCGTGTTCGGTGGCACGTTGTACTAGAATAGTGGTGCAGCAAAGTATAAGGGACGGCTGGAAGGAAAGTTTATGAGTTTATGAGAGCTCTGCAGAAAACTGGAGAAAATAAGAGGCAGGCTTCCCTAACTATCCAACTGCCATCTCGTATCTTTTTCATTTACGCCGCTGTTTACAACTCGCGGCGTTACTTTTATCGCTCGACTCCTTCGTTGATTGCTGGAATACCAAAGCCGGGTTTTATATTCCCGTGGTTATGTTGGGGCTGTTTTCGAGTCATTCAAAAACACGAAATTATTCCACAATTCCCATATTGAATAATCCCACTATACCCGAATAAAACGTTTTTATAGATATACGCAAAGTATTTTATGTGCATCAAGAGAATTAATTTAATTTAAAAAAAAACAAAATGATATAATTCAATGTCTTGAAAGGAATTGAATCATATTGTTGGAATTAATTCAAAACACATTTCAGCGCACATTTGTAAATTATATTATTTACTTGGTTCAAACTGCATTGTTAAAAAGTTATTTATGAAACTATTCTGAGAAAATTGGATTGCAATGAAACAATTGGAACAATCAATTTGAAACATGAATAAATACAATATGAATATTCAGATCTTAACATTAGCGATCTGAATTGTCATATTAAAAAATTGAATTTTCCCTGCTGCAGGTTTCTAAGTGTATTTTCGATCGTATTTAATTATATGAATTGTCATTTCTTTTTTGAACATGAATAGTGAATTCGAGTTCCAAGTCATCACGAATAATTGACAAATTAATATTTTATTTTATGATGCCTCTTATATACTTTATATATTATTAATATAATAATTATGGGAATTTTAATGACAATACGGTATCCTAAAGTAAAAATGTTTATATTAAATAATGATAAATGATTATAATATATATTTAATGTAGAATATAAATTGAAGATTCCAGCGAAAGAGTCTGTTCTGTCATTAAAGATCCATCTCAAATTGATTTAGTAAATTTTACAAATTTTACTGTAAAATGTTAATCTGTTTAATCTGCACAACAATGCGTCGTTTGTTACCCATATTTTGAATTATAGTCATTATTTGTTTTAGTTTTTGAGAATTAAATTTTTCTTCTTGGGTCTCTTAAGGAGGATTTCAAGTTCATATGATATAACTATGTCATATGACTACGTCATATCATATCGACAGTAATAATTTATATATGTTTAAATAAGTTATATAATCTACAAACATGTAATTAGCACGAGCCACAACAATATTTGTAAATATTTATTCTATAACTTGCAACCAATACTTTAAATTCATCTGTTATTTGGCCATTGAAACCTTTCTAGTCCCCTTAAGGTTTACTCGTTAGCTGAACGTTGAGAGAAATAAAATCAATTCGTGTTTCCAATCAATGTGTAAACATAATCAGAACAAAACATAGAGTATTTTCTTCATTCCTTGTATGATGACAGTACATAATAAATTACACATTCTTTACCATATTTCTCTTTAAATATTTGTATAATTTTGTTGACCCCCTTCGATTTGAAAATGACTTATTGAAATAATTTATTTGTTAGATGTATGGACTGTATTGATTTACTGTTGGTCATACCGCATTTGAAATCATACCGTCTTTGTCTTTGACATGCATAAAAATGTATTTTCCTCGATAATCACGACCGAGCGACCGGTTTTGCTGTCAGATATGTTTTTATGAGTTTAAAACGTATAAAAATACCAAATTTCATACAAATCTCAGAGAGAGTCTTTATTCTGAAATACCATCCTAATTTTTAATTTTCTTTAAAATTCGGTTTTATATTTAATAATAATACGTAAAATCCGAAGAATGAATACATATTTGCTAATTTTAATTTAATATTTGATTACGGTTTCATCTTTACTCATCGAGGAGTAATTAATCGAAATTGTATTAGTATGTAATATGAAGAATATAATTTTTTCAGTCGTTCAATAAAAATAGAATTTGATAAAAAAGATATTAACAATTATTATTTTTTCATTAAATGTTAAAAAGCATATATTTTATGATAAAAGTGGTATATATATATACATATATATATATATATATATATATATTTAAGCTACTTTTTCTTCTTTGAACTAAACATTTGAAATAGTACTCCTTACAAATGAATAAACCTTTTATATTAAAAAAAAGTTAGTTATTAAAGAGAATATTACTTAAACCTCTGATGTTGTTCTTGAATCGTAGATGTCATTCAACATGCGTTTAAAACTTTACAGTATCCTTCACTGTAAACAATGAAAAAGTCTCGTTAAAACAAATTCCAGCATAAAAATGATTTCATTAAAAGTGATAATGTTTTAAGATTAAATTTAATTCCGTAACATTTTTCACCCAACGGCATTGCGTTCATAAGAGAAAAAACCGGTTAATGCAACAATTCGCCAGTACGTTTTGTCGCTGCAAATGACATTTCATATATTATAATTAAATTAACTCATTTATACACAAAAGATTGTTTTTTACAAATTATGACGAGGGAACGTGTAGTAGTAGAAGCAAACAAAGTTATTAGCTGTGTGTCTCTCTCTCTCTCTCTTTCTCTTTTACTGTAATATAAAAGTAACTACTTTCACATTTACTTTTAGAATACTATACAAGAAAAATTCATACAATTGTGGGTAATATTTTTTTCTTTATATTTTTAATTTATCGTAAACATAGTAATGTTCGCAATAAACTTTTGTTCTTGTACTTCCAATCTTTTATAGGCTCATACAATTTGTGTAAAATTACCAAACACTTTATTGTCTATTGTTCACGAATTTTAATTAGTAAATAAAAATTTGTATTTAATAAATAATTGGTATTCAATGATTTATAGTAAAACGATAATATGGATTGTATTGAGCACATATACAATTTCCGACCACATATCGTTGGGCCATATCAGTTGGAAACTTTACCGCTACATCAGCTATAATAACTAATTGTATTCAGCACAATACCCGACTTATTTAATCGCAAATTTTGTCAGATGCTTATACAACCAAATTATACTGAGCCCACGAGCAATCGCTAAGCTTATATTCAGTATGTATAGTTAGGCAATTAATACTTGGGTTCAAACGCTGCTACCAATTAAGCGGTTAGTTAGTTGGTGGTGTCGACTTGAGCAGAGAAGAAGCAGGTATCCTACTTTATCCGACCACTGCGCTCCGTTGGATTCTCCTCCGTTTATCCACATAATGCCGTGTGGTCCAGTTAATGAGACATTTTGATCAGGGGTACTGTGAGATATGTTTGTTCAGTATTAACGTACGTGCTTTCTACCTTCTGTAATCTCTTTTAGTATGTAAATATACACAAAAATACTTTAGAAAATAAAAAAAAATATTTAAGTCTGGATATTAAAAATAACAAATACAACAAACAGTTAGTGTTCTGACATTATTTAACAGATTTTAGCAGGAAACGTCTCTTGATACACGTAAAATATAGCAGAATTATTTAGATTTGTTTTAATACATAGTAATAATATAAACCTGAAGATAATATATTGCTATTAGACAGTTTGAAGACCTTCGTGAAAAGATTCACATTTTCTACAGTTTTAATTTTTCTGTTAGTTTATTTGTATACTTTGTTAACTGAATGTTCAATCTAAAATATCTTGTCTTTGAGGTCATTAATTTTTGTATAAATATTTCTTATAATAAAAGAATGAAAAATTGTTTGATTGTAGAGCACTTTCCCCTAATGATTAGTTTATAAAGTGGTTATTAAAAGCGTAGTTCTGACACAGTATTGTAATTATGAATTTAGATCATTTCACTCAAAATGTTGGCACAATTTGTATTCAGTATATTATTTTAAATTGCCATTTTATTTATTTTTAGATGTTTACAACGTGCGTTGCCAAGATAGCAATCTGTATTGCAAAGGTAGCAATTTTAAATAGCTGAATTACAATCTATATTTCTATCTTTGCAATACAGATTGGTATCTTGGCAATGCAGATTGTAAACAACTACAATCCACTTTTGCAGTCCCCTATTGAACCATCTAGATTGCCATTTCTCTCTGTGTATTTATATTTGATTGTTATTTTATTATACTTTGTAAATAATTTAAAAACTGAAGAGGACTCCAAAACTGGGAGTCGAATTGTCTTTTTCTATAAATGTTGTGATATTTTGATTATGTACATAATTTTTATTATATACAATATTGTGATTATATACATATTTTTCATAGATACTTTTAATTAAGTTTTAGAATCAAAACAAAAATAATATCAATATCAAATTTATTTGCTTGGAAAGACCATATGTATACACTTTATTTCGCAATTGTAAAATTTGCCAATAATCAAACAGCAACAAGTAGTCATACATTGAATAAAATGGATTCGCTAATTATGCCCGATAAAAGATTGTCGATACAGCAATAATTTTCGGTATGACCGTAGAAAATGTTATTAAATTAGCTCTACAACCTGCTGGTTGAAAACAACAATTTATTTCATCGCCACAATTTTAGATTGAAACAAAAATAGCACTATTTTTTGTAACTAATATAATTGGTGTAAAAGCAATTTGTTTTTTATTTTTTTTGATGAGAATGAACCAAGTATCGTTTCAATTGTCGCTTCGCGAGTATAATAGTTTTCAAAAAGAAGTAACAGGATTCATTATTTTGTATTACTACCCTTCGGAGACCAATCATGGAGAGAAAAAAATTGATCAAACTTACAGCAATTGCGTTTGTTTTAATGGCACTCAACGGTACGTATCTGGGCAGTGCTCGTGTTCTGTTGAAATTACTTTACTATCGCGGTAAACATAATACTGGTACGTTTACAACAGACACACGAAGTAAATACCATAGGTACGCCAGTAAATTTAATGAAAGTGTGTTCATTTGTCGCACAAGTGACTTTAATTCAAGTCCACAACGACCATAAAGATTTCCACATTTGGATGTCACAATTTACAGAAACATCTATATAGCATAATTTAAAAATCTTTGTAGTTTTTTGTTTATAATAAAATATTATATTATAATAATGGTATTATGCTTATCATTGTATATAGTAACTTACCGGCAATTGTTATTTCTTTACACACACTGAGAAAAAAATGCTACAGTTATCGTAACAGAGAAATTTCAGTTAAACGTTTTTCAGTTATGACCATAGTTTTTGTTTGCTGCAACCGAAATTGCGGTTACAATTGTCGAAAAATGCTATTCGGTAGCCGTAGCTGAAAGTTTCAGTTGTTTTTCATGACAACTGTATTTGTGGGTTACAATATGCCAACGCACAAGCATTTCGGTAAGCGGTAAACAGCTGTCAGCTAACGGTACGCATGCGCATTAGACGAAACCCAGCATACCTAGATTGATGTCATTGGCCTTGGAATTTCCTAGGTTAATTTCCTTCGTCTAATGCGCATGCGTACCGTTAGCTGATAGCTGTTTACCGCTTACCGAAATGCTTGTGCGTTGGCCTATACTGACGCGTGTGCTCCAGCCTTTATACCGCCGAAGTCAAGTCTATCTATCGCTCTCGACCTGCGTAGTCAAACTAAATGCGCGCGCAATGACGCCAGCATTTAAAACACCGGAACTAATCCCAACATACAGATTATAACAGATATTACAAGATTTTTGTAATGTCAATGTTTTGATTCAACAAAATTGTTAATTTATACATTGTATTTACGTATTAACTGAATAAGTAGTTCACATTATAATGATCATCTTGATGTACTCTTTATACACGATTAGTGTAAACGATTACTGTTTTACATGAAATATAATATTGAAAGAAACATATTTATTACTCTATTATTTCTTTAGAAAAAAACTAAATTGATATCACTCTTATACAGACCTCATAAGATATTGTGTATCAACTCTAAACATATGTATCGATTTCTAATCAAATAAGACCAAATAGTAATACTATTTTCAACATAAGTAACTTGCTACATCCCTAACAGCACAGATATTCTATGTACTTTCGTAGAATATCTGTGCTGTTAGGGAAATATTAAATTACACAAATTTAAAAATAATTTTACAAAATTATTTTGCGAATTATATTTAATATTAAATTACACATCGACTCAGAATCAGGGCCCGTATTATTCCTGACGTACGGTACATGCGGAAACTGGCAACACTGTACCCATAGTAGAATATATCTATATAAACCATGGAGAGTAAGTCTGAAATGCTGTTTCTGTCGATGAGAGAGAGGGAAAGCTAGTAAGAATATGGCGTGACATATATAGATTTCTTCCTACTATCGGGCCTCTCTCTCTCTGCGCGAATCTCTGCGCAGAGATCAAAACAGCGTCGAAACCCCATGGCTGATCTATATAGATCGTGAATTGAATATATATAGATATATTCGACTATGGGTACAGTGTTGCCAGTTTCCTCAAGTACCGTACGTGAGAACTCAAGAATACTGGCCCAGAGTCGTTCGAAACTTTCAAGTAATCCTATATATTCGAGTACTTCGAATGATCAAGTAATTCGAAATGATTGAGTGGATCGAATGTTTGAGTAGATCAAACGTTAGAGTAGTTCGAACATTCGAGTATTTCGAAAACTCGAATTGAGCTCAATAAATCGAATTCGCTCTCGAGTAACTTCAATTTTTCGAGAACTCGGAGACCTCTACTTATTTCTGTTAAAATTTTCTCCATATGCATAAAAGAAACATTCTATAATTAATAGTTTTAATGTTATTAACATTTAATTTCAGGTTCAGATATGTATTAGTTTTGATTCACATTTTTCATAAACTAAACTATTAAATTTAAATGAAGAAAAATTGAAAAATTGAAAAAATTATAAATTTATAGTCGTATTCAGAATTAGCAAATTTTCCGACAAAATGCCAGTATTAACAAATTATGTTTAATATAGTTTTTTCTTTCCAAATCCATTTTTCCGCACGGGGTTATGACAGATTAACGCGGGAAGTTTTCAAAAAGGTTTAAAGAAGTCTGTTAGGCGTTAAAGAGAAAAATGTTAACAGAGAAAAGCTAGACATTTAAAAGTGCATTAAAATAAAATATCTGATATATAAGATGAAAAATACAATAGATTTTTTACAATAATTTTGTAATAATATTCTAATATCGAATATGACTAACTTTAAGGCCTTTTGGTGGCATATTATACTTGAACGCAGCTCATTCATAATTTCTTCTTCATTTTTATCAGAGATTGTATTGTATGTTGTATTATATCCAATCTGTTTCATTTTGTGACTATAAAGAAACTTATGATGTGAAAATACATGAATATATATACAAATTAATTTAACTATAAACTTAGCAATACAATAGTGCTGATATTAAATAACAACAATTTTGTGGTATATTTAAATTTTTGTAGTCCAAACTTATAGAATTCAACAATAAAAAATGGAACATATCAGAGATTCTTTAATTAACATTTATGATGATTTTGGACATAGTAAAAATAAAAAATATATAGATTATCGTTATAATTTATTGTTAAATCATTTTAAGGTAACAACCCTGGTTCAAATTTCCTAATAAAACCTAACGGTTGCTACGAATTTCTATTAAGTTTGGATAGGAATTAATAGGATGAATAGGAAATGATTTTATGAAGTTAAAAATGTCCTATTCAAATGCAATTTCTTATTATTTCCTATTTATTTAACATAGCAAATAGGAAATTTGTATGCAGAAATCCTAATGTTTCCTACATATTTTTAGTAATAGGAATCAACAGAAAATTTTAACCAGGGAATAAGTTATTTACATGGTCACAAAGACATATTGTTTACCATAGCTGATAAAGCTAACGTTACTGTTGCTCTGCTTACTGCAATTGCTGCAATTGCTTAGTGATACCTCAATATATCAAACTATTCATTTAAGTCCTTTAAGTAAAATACTAAGTTCTTTGAAAAAGTAAATGAATTATGTGGATGATTATTTCATGATTGTTTCCATTAATGAAATTAACCATATACTTAATGTTAATAATTAAAATAATAATTAAAAGTAAAGATAAATTAACAAGAATGGATAAAACAGGAGTTGTTTACAAAATTTTTTGCAAGTATTATGACAAAATTTATTTAGGACAAGCAAACAGAGATTTAGTTTAAAATAGAATAATATTAATTAATTTACATCATAAAAACAAAAATAAATTTAATATTGATGATACAAAATTAATTAGTTTTTCCTGCTTTTGGTAAAATTTCAAATGTTATCAATGGTAAGTCAAATAGATATATTGTTAATGTTATCAATATTTTACCAAATAAATTAAATTATATTATTATTCAGGGAAAGGATAAATTGAATAAAAAGCAAAAGACTGGTGTTGTATATGAAATAAATTGTACAAATTGTAAGTTTTATATTGATGAAACCAAAAGAAACCTTTGTACTAGAAAAAAAGAACATGAAAATAATTGAAAATGTAACATACAAATAGTTTTGACTAAACATGTTAAAGAATAATAACATATATTACATTTTAATGATGTTAACAATTTGGATTTTAAAAATAAAATTGATAGAAGATTATATATATTAATAGTTTTATATTTTTATTGTTCACTTTAGTATTCATATTTAATAGAGTATTCATATTTTTATTAAACTTTTAAACCTGTTCCTGGAAGGGTCAAACTTAGTTTCAAATTTTATTATGTCAACTCTAAACTTGTTCATTACCTGCGCGGAAAAATTTAGTCTGGCTGCAGTCTGGCAATAGTCTAGCAACAGTCTAGCAACAGTCTGGCTTGTGATCGAATGCCAAATCTTTTTTAACATGGCATCGACCGCAAGCCAGACTTTTTCTGCTCGGGTAGTATATGCTTTTACGCAATTCAAAATATCGTCAGAAAATGATATCGTTTTTCATAAAACATTATCAAATTTGTCGCCAATATATTTTATTAAATGGTGATTTGTGGAATTTCAAGAGATATTAGTCCTGTGTGGGTAGTGAAATTGTACATTTGTACACAATTATAATAGCGACTTACCCAGACACAACAAACTTTGCACAGCAATGGTATGTCAAGATGAAGATTGTATTGTTCAACACTTGAATTTGTATTACACACACCCATATACAAATAATATTATGTACATAAATTATTATATAATTATTGCGGGCACTACTTGGAAAGACGGAATAATCAGCATAGATTACGTGTTGTAGTGGTCGAGGCTCATCTAGTGGTACTATTTTGTCGAATACTTTTGACATTAGTGGTGAAAGTACATACATGACTTGTGTAAACTGTACAGAAGCTATAACAAACTTCTATTATTATTATTTAACTACAATCTACTATAATATAATATAATAGAATATAAAAGCAAACTTACTACAATGAAAAATCATAAACCACTTTGCCACCAAAGCATATTCATGCATTATTTTGCTTTCACTATCAGTTGTAATATTTCTCCAATCGTCTTTTATTTCATCAAATAAGCGCCTTAGCTGCGTTTGACGATAAAATAAATAAAATTGTTCACTGCCAGTAATCATTGCAAATTTGAATAATTGTCGAAGTTTTATGTTAAATGGTGCTTACCATTGTCTTTTTAAAAACGGTATCAAATATAGTTATATAAGAATACGCATGTATGACCATTTGTGCAAAAATATAGATTCCATCGTCAACATTTTTTGTTTTTAGTATTCCTTGTAACTGAAAGAATGACAGAATGGCCCATGAAGAAATTGCCGTACTTCATCGGATTTGACGACTGGGTCAATACTGGCGCAGTTCAACTTGCAGAGTCTGGAATATCCCAGACAGCAAAACATGCAGAAACATTTTAGCGCAAACACATGCCGAAATTTTATTTGTGTGGTTATTAACGCGAAGTGTATGATGTGGTTATTTTCTTGTGTGGTTATTTGTTTATCGTAAACATTTAATAGTAAAATTCTGTTGATTGTGTATAAATAAATATCTTATACATAATTTTTAATTTCCCAAACCTGGATTCATACAAATTGACAATGACATGTATTATTTATGTTCTTTCAGCGAGATAACCTGCAAAATGACACGTACTCTGCAACGTTCCCTAATAGATCTTAATATACCTGTAATATTATAAGAATATTATTTAGATATATATCAATATACCTATAATATCCTCGGTATATTATATAATATTACTTAATAACCCTGGAATATTCATTAGGGCGGACATTTTGTGCATAAAGTTGCTGCAAAAATTGCGAAATTATAAAGCTGCATTCTATTTTAGTCAAAATTGATGAATCTGAATTTCACAAACTCTTTGTTCATTACTGCTGCATTATTTGAGTTTTATATATCAGACTTTACTTTCGCAATATTTGACGCCTAGTGAGCACACCGAGGCGCAATGCTTGCGAAACTTTTCTGCATGAAAAACCGCAAATATTGCAGAAATATTGCATCATTTTGCTTACTGGGATATTGTTACATAAAATAATTAGATTACAGCTTGTATTACGTTTATATCATGCATATTTATCTTTCCTAATTGATGCAACTTTACTGGGCCTGAAGTGGGAGTGACACAAACTATTGCTCTTTTCTACCTTCTTTTTGAATAGGGTAGAAAATTACTATAGCTTATGTCACTTAGAGTAAACATGCATCAATTAGAAAACGTAAATATGCATAATATAAATGTAATACAAGCTGTATTCTAATTATTTTATGTAACAACATCATATTAAAAAATTAACAATAAAGTTTTCTGCTATATATTTATGTTTGAACGAAAAACATAGCTTTAACATTAACCCAGCTTAACCCGGAGTAAAGTTTTGGAACGCAGCCTTGGTCATCTCGCCACGCGAGCGAGACAGAAGGATCGACGATGGTGCCACTAAGCATGAGACTTTGGCATCACTGCTTTGGTTGGCGATTGACTACAATGACGTCGGCTCGCGCGCGCAGCGATCCGAACGAAGTACGAGCGAAGTAGCACTTGTCACGTTGGTCACGATTCACATCGCCGTGCGTTGCCTGGTGTTGTCGTTGGTTGCCGTTGTCCGGTTGTCCGTCCAGCAGGGTCCAACTTTATGATCCAGTCGAGCCACAAACGCGCGTCAGCAGCAGCAGGCTCGCTCGATCCTTCCTCGTCATTCTGGTGCGAACGCGACACTCTCACGCATTAGCCTTAGTCTGGAGGAGAAGTAAAAGTTCGGGACCGCTGCGCGAGGAAGGAGAAAGGGTGATTGATTGTTGTCGTTTCGGTCATATCTGTGTTCCCGGTGTGACTCGTGACGGTGTCAGTGCACGGTGCTGTGCCGCGGGTTTTTCGTGTCAGTTCGTAAAAGGTCGTACTATATGGTCAAAATATAGTACGCAGAATTGCGGTCTTTTGCGGCGCCCAGCCGCGCGGTAAACTGCGTCGAGGTAGAGATATAAAGCAAGTGGTCGTCGAATAGTTCGGACAGACACGCGCGAGGGAGAGAAAAAGAGGCTGAAAAAAGAGAGCCAACGACAAAAGGTTGACTTTTGACAGGAAGAGCATTATGGCGGGACAGACGATAAATGATAGGCTCCTGGCGGCCAGGCACAGCCTTGCCGGGCAGGGCCTTGCCAAGTCCGTCTGCAAGGCTACTACCGAGGAAATGATCGGTCCAAAGAAAAAGCACTTGGACTGTGAGTAGAAAATTTAACATTTTATCGACACCCTATTTTTTAAATGTTCTCCATATACATATAATAATTATGACGTAGGCGTAACAATCTTACTTGCGCTTTCATTCAGACTGTCAAAGCAGATACTTTTTGTAGCATTTATCCAACGCGATGTTTTCTATACCAGTTCTCTGTAACAGCATTGATTCGATTATACTAGGGCAGTCAACACACACGCGCGCCGCGGAGTGCTGGTAAGGTTTACGTCTTTGGCAAGATTATTTGCTCA
>JABFOW010000243.1:0-13408 GCA_022817725.1 Archaeoteleia sp. ZL-2020 | reverse complement strand
CTTGAAATGTGTTACAGCTTTGATATGTATGTTTGGCTGTGTACGCTCAGAAAACAGTTTTGTCGATTCAACAAAAATTTGGTTGATTCAACAAAATTATTTTGTTGTTTTACAGTTAACAAAATGATATGTTGAATCAACAAAACGTTTTGTTGAATTAACAAAATCTTTTGTTGAATTAATCGACTTTATTAAATCTACAAAATGTTTGGTTGAATTAACAAAACTATTTTTGTTGAATCAGCAAAATTTGAAACAAGGTCTTATACTCTTTTCTGTGACTACATTTCATTCAAATCTACTAATTAAACTAATGGAACTAAAAGATTTCAGTCAATTAATTGAAAAAAAGGATCTCTTCAGAACGACTTTCAATAATGTACAGAAAACTGTGAACGCTTTTTTTCATGTTCTTTTACAATTAATAATAGAATTTATATAAAAAAAATTATATTTATGTGAGAAATAATGGCGTTTTATACGCCAGAAATGGGTACTTTAGCTTTGCTCAACGTTGTATACAATTTGGAGCGTAGTTTCGATGTAAACATCGTTAGGTATACTTTATACCAACTGAAAAAATTAAAAAACATCTTAATATTAGATTTTACAAAAGTAAGCAATTTTAACAACCCAAACGTAAATAAAAAACAAACAAAATACAAATTTGATATTTACAAATATGATTTTACAAATATTATTTAAGTCAAAAACAAATATTAATTGAACCAAAAATTGAAATTTAATAAAATGCATCAAGTCTATTTATACTTTATATAATACTGAGTCTTAAAATCAGACAGGTCAAATATGGCCATAAAATAGTACAAATTTCGGTCTGAATTAGGTTTCTCAATAAAGAAAGATGCAAATTGGAACTGATACATTCACTAGACCTAATCATTAGTGTCACGTATAATTTAGGTCTAAGCTGTAACCTTTTCAATTGAAAAATTTTATTTACACTAAAAATTAAAATAAGGCAACTTTACACCTGCGCCAGATGTATTGATTTTTATATCATTGTCTTCAATTACTCTTGTTTAGTTAGTCAACACTGGTAGAGTGTGAATTTGTTAAGTTTCCGTTTTGTAAGTTGAAAACAGATTAAACAATAAATTATTACTTCTCAAAAAACTTCTTATCTGGAAAAATTCTAAATATATCAAAAATTGTCTGTGTAATAAAAAGTTGTGTTCAAATACCACTATATTTGAAAAAAAAACTTTAAAACCGACATGGTCATCAACCGTATTTATATCCTCTGAGGAGAAAACACAAGAAAGCCGCTCAAAGTAAATAAGAGCCTTTTCTTATCCCCAAGTAAAACGTTTAACCTGGTTACTATAGATTAGTGGATCGCTGAAAGTGTTCGTGGCGTAAAGTTAAACAGATAGTCCCCAGCTTTCAAGGTATATCACGTGTCAAACGACATTGTATTGAAGTCTCATAAATTACATTCTCTCACTACAATTTAATAAACCAATCAACTATACCAATTATACATCAGTATTTGAAAAATTATTACATAAAATGAAAGTTTTTAATTATTAAACTATATATTGAAAGCTATGTTGTCAAAAGATGAATAAAGTAAACCTAACCTAACTCCAAATAAATGAATATATACAATATTACGTCAAATGAACCTTTTCACTCTGTTATTTGTCTTTTATTTACATAGTTCTTTTTTCTATTTGAAGTCCTGTTACACAATGCTTCACTATTTATTTGACCTTTTTGCTCAGTTTGTTATTTCGTCGAATTTAAGATTAAAGTATTACATTTAAAACTTTCTTTTTAAGTTGCTAATCCGTAAATGTCGAGTTATCCAAAGTGTTCCATATACAGGGTGCTGGAAATTATTCGTAAATTCTTCGATAAGTATAATGCTTATAAATAATAATTAAACAAAATGTATAATAGAAAACTATATATTTAATATCTTTATTCAGTTTAAGAAATGACTCAACATTTTTCCAGTTCTATTTTCCCAGTAATACAAAAAGTGGGTGATGCAGCCACAATAAGCAAGGCAGCCTGATTGACAAAAGCGAAGGGCTAATACGAACGTATATGATACAATAGCTCAATACATGTGTGTCCCATATCACTGTTCTTTATAAACATTCTTCGTGCTCGTCGAACAAAACCTAGGCGAATTTAAAAGTTTTTCAAACTTGAAGTTGCCGACTAAAAACTGAGACCTTTTGTCATTTATACAGCCTTTTCAGACAAAACTCTAGACACTATTACAAGTAAAAGTTAACAAAAGAACCAAAATAATTTTCGAGTATTCAAGTATTTTGAACACAATAAAAATGTAATTTTACATTTCGACTTGAAAAATGCATTACCAATCACTGGTTATTTGTTTCCAATAATTAGTACTGTAATTTTACAATATACCTTCTTCGCTGTAGTATTTAAAAATTGTTCGGACACCTTTAACGATCGTTAGCCTCCATTCTACTAAAAGAGAAGAACGTACTGATTGCAAATGTCACGAATGTTACACGTTGAGGGCATTAATAGTAATTTATAATTAGCAATTAAAAAATCATAATTCGTAAATATCTGTTGAAAAACATCCTCTAATTATTCCATTCTATATTAATTACTTTTTAAGAATATATTCCAAGTATAATTCACAAAAAGAATTTTGGTATTTTCCTGCTTTTATTTTCTTATGATATATGTGCAGGCGTCCTTCATATGCATCACATTCGTGTATGAATTTTCCTTTTTTAAGTTCCTCTTTTTATCTGTCCCCAGCTAAAGGATGAGGGTGGCTTAGCATCGAAATCATAAACTTCATTTACGTAAGTTTTTGCGCAGCAGCTTGCTACGAATAACAACAACAATAATAGTCATTAAACACGACATAAACATAGATGAATCTAATACAAATGTTGTATCAGATTGACTGCAATTGCCACCACTGGAATGTAACTATTATGTGACAATACAACGTTATGTTGCCACAACAATATTATATTACCCCAACATACCCCTGCATTGTATCGATATTAAATGCTAAAACGAAAGGTTAATTTCCGAAGCAGATCGATAAGATTAATTTCCGGTTTAGTTGGCGTTTGGTCAAAATTCTTATTAAGTTAAAATGAAAGGTTAAGTTGGCCTTTACAGAAGCACCTTTTTCCGGGTAAATTAAAACGTTTTATTGAAAAATCTACAAAGTTTTTCGCTTAAAAACGAGATGTTTCTGGCAAACATAGAATGGCATCTCTTTAATAAGTCCACTACGATACAAGCGTTTCCAACAAACGTAAGAGGATTAGCATTATGTATTCATTTTTGACTTTTCCGATATTTCATCTAGGTTTATTCTTCGCATATTTGCCAGTAATCGATGCCGCCAATATATTTGTCCGATGAAAAGAGACAGGGGATGAGCTGCCTCCACGCACGTCAGACAGGCGAAGATTAACGATAAACCCCAGCGATTCGAATTTCGTGGTAATGGGATGTCGTTGGGTATTTTAAGGATAACCCAAGAGACACGCTCCTGAATTTTCCATGACGCAAGCGCCAAACGTCGCCCCACCCAATCGTGAGAGATTCATTTACATGCTCATGTATTTAAATACACAGGCACCTGCGACTGTGTACAGGTATATATGAACTTTATACGATGGAGATGTCGTGTACACATCTCGTTATCCAAAAGCCTACATTGCACACATGTGCAGTTCGTTTACGAAACTCTGCACCACTTGACTTTTCCCGCAAACCAGCAAGAGAGTAAGATACGACATTCTCTAATTTATAGCATCTTAATGTCAAACGGATAAATCCTCGCATGAGGTATATCTGCTTCCGAATTCGGATTTTACTGTGTGCTCGAATAAGACGTGTTTTCCGAATTTAGCCGAGAAATCCGAGCTCGAGGACCGTTGAGAGAAGACACTTATCGATAAATAGTCTCATTCAGCATATTCCACGGTTATACAAGGAGAAAAATGTTATAGTAGGAATTACTGTATTTTATATGAAAAAACTTGGGACAAACTTAGACGTTATAATTATGTTTCGTATGGATGTAAAAATTGTTACATTTACACTTTGTTGTTAGGTTCGTTAGGTTTTTTGTTTACCTTTAGAAAAGAAACTATGCGTGTGATACTCGGGAGAAATAAAGACGCCAAAAAAATTTGGTATGTGGGAAAATTTATTATTTTTTGAATTCTTCAGTTTTTAGTTGCACCGTTGCTCCGTGCTGGAGAGACGAAAGTTAAATCCTTTTCTTGTTAATACAATTTTATTTGGCGTATGCATTCTTATTTATTATGCATTATTTTTTATTTTTATTTCTAACCGGGAAAACTTTTGAGTGAAACTTTCCTCAATACTTAGGATTGAATTTTCGTACAAATATTCAATTTCTTCGTACATTAAATACAATGAGAGAAATATTGTGATATACTTTTTGAAGATACTTCGCATGCAGAGGATATAATTTAATAAATTCCTAATACTACTTTTTGTTGTGTTTCAAAGTGCAAATATATTTTTAGTGTTTCATAACGTACTAGGTAAATAAATGATAATTCACCAACTATTTAGTAACCATTAATAATTATCATTGATTTTAGTTGAACTCGATATGCGTTACAATATGTTTTTATATATTTCTTTTTAAACAACAAAATCGACACATAAATGTAATTTAAAAAATATGTTATATAAATAAATAAAATATGTGAAGCTTTCAACTTACTGATTTAACTTTCAACGTACAAACTTCGGTCTTTATTATTAAACTATTTTTCTGATTGTGAAAATGTCTTAGAAGTACCAAAGTATTTAATATTAACACATCAAAGTTTCTTTGTTACGCATTTGTATAAAACATTATTAGTATATTATCATTCAGCTCTTCTTGCAAAATCGACAAAGATAAATTTTATTCCTTCAATGCATGAATTCAGCGTTCCTTTAAAAAATAGCAACTCAAGGTATATAGGCCAATTCTGCTTATCTCTGGATATATGAATAAAATCTGTTTATCCGTCTGTCCATAGTAGGCAAGTTTGTTGGTCCCATGTATAATTCATAATCTCCGTTATTAAGATACTCGTCGAGTTTTAAAAACGTAATACTAAGGCATTACGGTGAAAATCGACAAATTGTAAATTTTATAATACAAATATTTTGAAGTAGAACAGAGCACGTTTAAACAGGAGTTTTTAAATTTATTTTATAATTAATATCAAAATTAATCATTTATAGTGGAAAAAATTCCTGTGATTTTACATAATATAAATGTATATACTTCAAATTTTACATTGATGTGTTCATTCGTTTTTTATAAATAAAAAATTCTAAATATGCCCCAATTTGTAGGGCCCCAAATTACGAAGACTAACTTTAACACTAACATGTTTTTTAAATATATTTGGAATATGCGAAACAATAATAACTGACATGTTTTACATTTTCTAATTTATAAAGATTAGATAATATTAAAATTAAATTCTTAAAAATCATTTACCATAATCTAAAGACATATCTTACTACATATCTTAAAAATAGTCGTCTCACCGTCACAGAATTTAAAATGAAAGTTCTTGAGTTTTTCCAATAAGTTTCACCCAAGTTCAAAATAAGGAACAATGGCTTACTCGGACTAACTGTGGTCAATTTGAGTAACAACTAAACAATTGTGGTTAGAGTAAAAGATAGTTTTAGTCATCATGACTGAAGCGTGGTCGCTGCAACCAAAAACTAAAATAGTCATAACACACAAAATATATTTACATATAATCCATCAAAACTCATTTGTTACTTGTTTTATTTTAAGTAAAATATGTATTGGATGAAACTGCACGTTGTATTTTTTCGAATGAATGTTTTTTTATGCTTGCATAGTTTCATTTACTACTCGAGTTTCCAAATGCAAAAAATGATATTGTATGCATGTTTTTTTCTGGAAGTGCATATCCATCACTTAATTAAAAGTTATAAAACTGGCTTATGAAGAAGTTTTCATTGTGAAAATTTACAAAATATTGTGTTAACATGAGGAACGGCATTTCAATGTATCCCAAGCGTATATTATACTTCAATCTAAAAGGTAGTCATTATAACTTGACATTAAATAGGTCATAATCATCAGTCTAATCGGTTTCTACTAATGTGTAAATCATAGTTTGTGAAACATGTGCACAAATGATTTAAATGTATATATATTAATTACAGACAATTTTATTAATTCCATTATTTAATTCTTGTTTGTTTATTGCAAGGTAAAATTGTTGATAATTTTTCTCAGCGAAATAAAGATGTTCGACATATGATCCAAATAAAAAAGTTTTAATCAAAATATTGTTATGTAAATGTGAAATATATTTTTTGCTTACGCATCTTTATATTTAATTATATATGATAAATTCGGAGAATACACCTACACATGTTTAAACTAGTGTGCTACTGAAGGTCTGGCATTGAGAGCATTAAACTTCTATATGGCCTACGGGTCTCTTTATATAGAGCCTTTAAAGAGAATATAGCTGTTCGCCGTAAAGTTACATAAGGAGCGTAATTCAGTAATTAAATTAATTTAAACTTTAATTCAAATTGCTCATTTTATTTTAACTTATAGAATGAACTAATTAATTAAATGATTAACGAACAATTATATAATGATACAAAATAACTGAACAAAAGTTGGTGGTGACTTATAGTTAATGATAAAAAGGTAACTTATTTCAATAAGTTTTCATGTATTTAATAAATGAATTTGTTTCCAAGTATAATAATGTGCAATGAATATGTAGTAATAATTTCATTATCTATATTATTGATAATAATTTAAATAACAGGTATACAATGTAATTTACACTGCTGTCAAAAAAAAACTTACATGACTCTTAAAAATCTTTCAAAGTTCACTTGAAGATATCACAAATAATAAAAAATTGCATTTTATTTTGAAATATTCAGGACCCATTTCCAATACAGAAATATAAAATTTCGACCATTTATAGTTGACCATTATTTTGATAGGAAATTCAAATTAATCATTACACTGTTCTTGTAAATATAAAATGGCATCGACTCAGTTGTGCATTGAATCGTGCATTCTTTACACAATTTTATCATTGATACGCATAACAAACTTGCTTCATAATACAACGTGTAGTTTCAAACGTATCTAAAGTTGCAAATATAGTTTTGAATTCATGCAAGGATAACAATATTCGGTTATAATTACTAAATTTCGGCTGACAGAATCTAATTACTTTATTATGATTATTTATAACTAATAATATAACTACTGTAATAATATACTATATCTCCAATACATACAACAAGAAAAAGTAGAACATTTAATAGTGTCAAATTTAAATTCCACATTTCTTATATGGAATGAACGTGAAATATCGGAATAAAACCGAATAGCAAATGTCTAAGATGCAATTATGTTGCAACATCGTTCTACAAAATAATCCTCTTTATGAAAGCGTATTGTCTTTTATATACGATTTTATTTAATACGATGGAACATAAATTTTTGAAAATTAAAACCAACTATCATAAATAAAAACATTCGCTTAATTCAAGACTATATTTTTAATTGGTCATTAAAAGCGAAAATAAAAACTAGCATTTTGTTATATAAAAGCTTTTAGGTGTCATATCCAATGAAGAGATACTCCTATGTTAAACCTTCCTTTGATAGAAGATAAGAAATATATTTCTCTGAATAACATAGCTAGGAATCGAACGAGTTCAGGGATAAACACTCGTTCCATTTCCTCAATGTAAAAGGCTTTCCTAAATCCTTAAGATGAGGAATCATCTGTAAAGGCGGATAAACTAGTGAACATAATCAATGTTCTAGAATCAGCCAGACAAAATGAAACAACTTAACAAACCCATGTAAAAGAGTTAGATCTGGTCTGAAACTGAGTATGCCAAATTTGTACTTAATTTAGATTTCACGAAGCCAAAATACTTCTAGCATTTCATTTAAAATAGCGTTAAAATATATGAGATCTAAAAATCATCAGTTGCCATCAGAAAAATGTAGAAAAAGATTGATGAAAGAGCTATTGGAGCGAAATTTTTATACAAAAGTTTCACAGACGAGATCAATTCTACTTCACGACTAGCCCCTCAATAAAGGAGATAGATCACGAAAAGTAAGATAAAATTATGCCGACCACTTCCTGAAGACGCTCCAAAATCAGTTCGTCAAATCTGTAGCGATGATTATGAATTCAATTTTCAACATGTTTGAATTGAATTATTTCGAAATATCCTAAGGCTACTTTGGAAGCTTCAAAATAATTAAAATTACATTATATGCTCCTACCAACACACTCAATGAATGAGCTACCGTTTTTCATTGCTTGCAGTAAATGGACGTCGTCACAGATGTCAGTCCATTAGTAACCAACGAGTCGAGGAAGTCATAAAAGATTCTGAAACACAATGACGAAATCCAAGTTTGTATTCAGAGGATGCGACAACTGCGAAGAGAGACACAAATCAGAGTGACAAATTGATTTGTACATGTTATTTAGGAAAACATTTAAATCGCAATGCAAACTTTTAACGCATTTTCGTGAATATCCAAGTTTTCGAACCAATGGACAGTAATTAATTTGTATTAAATAAGTAATTTATTCGTCAGTGATGTTTTTGTGAATGTATACTAACAAATTTCATCCAATCGATACTTTTATGTAGAGATTTTATACATACTGTATGTCTGATATAATAATATGTCTATCTATACTCAAAAAATATTGTTATTTAATCTACATAATGTTTTATTGAATCAAAAAAATGTTTTGTTGACTTAGCAAAACAATTTCTGTTAATTAAACAACTTTATTTTTCTGAGCGTATGATAACAATACGTTGATGAGCATACTCGTATTACTATGAGATCCTAAGAATTTTTACTATTTTGTATCCTCTGTATAATGTATCACAACCCATTCATAAAAAGTTAAATCTGATTGATATCTAATTTGGATCGAAAAATGAACAAACCTAATTTATTAAACTAGATCCATCCAATATTATGTTCAGTTACATATAAGCTAAACCTAACTTTTTTACATCGGTTGTCTCGTTATTCAAATATTATACTCAATAATATTTCATACTTAATAAGTACATTTTATGAAAAAGGTCGTTGTATTTTTATTAACTCTTTCAGAATAGAGGATTTATGATGCTTATAGACGGGTGGGTGACATATACATTGTCCGTAAAATAATATTTTTCCAGTGCCCATATACCCATACTCACACATAGTTACAATCTCTATTATGTACTTTTATTACATGCCTTTAAGAGAAAAAATATTTGATCTGTTCATCTTGGAAGTATGTTAACATTGCATAAGACAACATTTTGTTAAGGTTTATGTACGAATGGAAGATAATTAGTACCTTCTTGTCACTGGTGTAAAAAGTTATTTCAAACAGAATTTTTTAAATTTAAATTTAGCAGAAAATACTGCAAGAACCTCTCACAGTCTTAATTATTCCGACATGTATTACATATCTGCTTCAGTTCATAGGCCCTTAGTTCAAATGCTTAATAATATGTTAATTACAAACGACAACGATAATTAAAGTGTTTTGAATGTATTTGCTATCTTTGTGTCAAAATAAACATATCATCTTTAACTTCCAATAGGTGCAAAATTCTTATCTGTAGAATATCAACAAAGACAACTTATTCCTACTTTTTTAGGAAGGTCGTAAAGCTAAAGTTGTAATATTAGACTTCTTTCCTGTCTAATCTCACTTTTTTCAGTATTAAGCAGATTTTGTTACACGAATCTAACTACAGATAGCTATAAGATAAATCATTGCTTAGAGTATTAAAATATTAGGTTATTACATCCAAATTCAGTTAATAATTTCATAAGTAAAGAAACTATACAGAGAATACAATTTAGATTTGTCAACCATAATTTGATTTATTCAACCAAATTATTTGATTTATCAACTGCGGGAGAGTGGCATGTAGCGCCACCACGCGGCGCCACCGCGAATAGCCACCTACTCTTAGTATTCACACTTTATAGTAGTCATCAATAGAATTTAAAATTGTTCCAATATCCTGTAATATTATAGTAATCTAATTTTGACCTTCAAGGAACTATAATAAATAAATAAAAGTCTTTAAAATAATCTTTTATTGATTTTATTTACAATCAGCGACGTTTCGGCAATGATCGTTGCCATTATCAAGCTAAAAAAATACATTTCAAATAATATAAATGAAAGAAAATTACATAATATATGAAATAAATAATAATATTTTTCCTCAAAAAGTATACAATTCAGAAAAAAATAGTTTAAAAATAAATGTAAGTTACATACCATAGTTTCAGACAAGAAAATTCATCAAATTAAAAATGTAAAATAGTAGTCATTAAAATATGATATATAAAAATAATTTAGTATAAAACAATATGACATAATAAATATAATATATGATAATAAATACAATACGTAATGACTAGATAAGGCGAAGTAAGAATGACTGTTATCAAACATAAAGTTTGATAATAGTTGTTCTTCTCATCCCAAACATCAAAAAATAGCAATGGTATACAACCTTATAGATAGAGGTATTTTACTTTCTAATGTTATCCACCATAATAAAAACATAAAATTGATTTATAATATTCTTATTGATAACTCGTATCGTTTAGAATTTATAAAATTACATATTAATAATAGATTACAATATATATTTCAACAACATCATTTAAAAAATTTGTATAATAATAACCGTAACATTTTAGTTTTTCCACATTATGGACATATTTCCAATACGATTAATAATTTGTTATATAGAAAGAATTTTACCATCATTAATCAAATACCTCATAAATTAAATGATATTGTTGTTAGAGGAAAAGATGAATTGAAAGATATGCAAAGAACTGGTATTGTTTATAAAGTTAAGTTTGATGATTGCCCGAAAATATATATAGGTGAAACAAAGAGAAATCTTATAACTAGAATTAAAGAACATGAAAATAATTTAAAAAGAAATATTAAAACTGTCCTAACCAAACATTCTTTAGAAAATTCTCATACAATCAATTTTAATGATGTTAAATTATTAGATCAAGAAGGTAATTTACATAAAAGAAAGTTTTCAGAAATGCTTCACATAAAAGAAAAACAATTTTAGGTAATCCATAGCTCTTTATACGTTTAGCTCAGTATACGTTTCTTTATCATTTAGAAGTTGTTATCATTTCTGCATCATTTTATAATTGTAATCATTTAATAACATGGCTACGGTAGTTTGACCTTTATCTGCTCTAGTGAAAATAATATCCGGGTTATTATTTATAAAATTATTTGTATCTCTTATTTGATGGTTTTTGGAATTTATGTCGTTAGGGACCGAAACGTCACTTTTTATAATTAGTTATATATTTTACATTACTTTGTTATTTATGTTTTTAATGTACTATCTCTACTTTATACTTAAATTTGTTTTTGTTCGGTATTGTTTCTTTATGTAGAATAGTACATTAATATTATTTTGCCTGTCTTGACCGAATATATACTTTTTGAAATAAATGTTTTAAAATTTAAAATTTTATATTTGAACAAATTATTAATAATAAAATTTTTAATTCTTTTTCTAGAAAGTATCTCTGTTAGAACCTAAAAATAGTTTTAGTATGACTCTTTTTATCGACAAGGTATGTTTGAAGTAAAGTATTTCTTCAACTTATTTCATTCAAGTTTTATTTTTTCCAGATGAGTGTTTCGTTGGTAGCAATGAAACTACATATTATCGTAATAAATTGTATAATTTTATCGTGGGAAAGACGATTATGATTTTTGTAACCAGGTAAAAAAAGAACTATTCTTTTAGGTCACTCATCCTTTTCTTGTCATGTTTTCCTTGTGAAATTTTTAATATTATTTCTAAATATATATATTAATGTCCTTTTGCACTATGGGTAGTATTACTTAATTTATTTAGTCACGCAATATATATATATATATATATATATTATTAAACTTTTTTGTATAAAGAAGGAAAAAATAATATTCAAACATACGCAGGATATTACACTGCATTAGCTAACATTTTTAATTAAATATATATATATAATCTTATAAATAATATATTTATAACTGTAAAAAGCTATATAATAAGTAATTTTCTTTAGATAATTCAGAAGTTCATTTAAAATTTCAGCGACATTTTATCAAATCCAAATTTTGGAAATGGAGAATTTAATACTGTACATATTTTTCATTTAAATGTTATCTAAGTTTGCCAAAATGAATAAATGTTACAATTTAATTCTTAATCTTATTTAATAACTTTAATAAATTGTACAAAAGAATTTGGGTACAAATCAGCATTTTATTTACTTTTGAAAAGTGGATGCAAGGAATAACCCCGACAGAACCGCAACGTTGCAGAACGTCCCAAATTTTGAATTGCAACGTTGCTGTAAAGTTGCGGTTCTGTCGGAAAGTATTAAAGTGAATTTAAGCAGCACTAGCTAACATTTTTAAGTAAATATATATATGTAATCTTTTACAATGTGATCCATAATTAACGACCCAGAAAAAAATCCAGATTCTGCGTGAAAAACTAAGCAAAAAAGTCTTATGAAAAAATGTCCTAGCTTTTCTCGTTAAAAAGTTATTCAATGTTGAAATATCTAATAATAATTCAAATATGAAACAATCAGAAGAGCATCCAAACGGAAAGAGCAACATGTAAGAGGCAAGGTAAGTTTCGCGCGACCGTACCGGATGTCACGCGGGCGAATGCGTAAAGCGAGGTTTCGTCTGTTATGTGTCTATAACCTGCCTGACAGAAGAACATGCATTTGTATAAACGATGACAATCTTCTTCATTTAATCATTTATAGCGAATGTTTTAATAATATTTTTAATAATAATGTTTAAAATTAATAATTTTAAGTAATTAATTTTGTTTAATGATTAATTCTTAATTTTAATTTTAGTTTGAATTATTAACTAAAATTATTAATGCAAATTAATAATGATAATTTTAACATTAATTAATAATTTTAATTTAAATAATAATTTTAACTTTAATTGTTAATTCTAATTTTAGTTATTCTTTTTAATTTTAATTATTAATTGATAATTTTAGATTAATTTTAATCCCTGTAAAAAATGACGGAATTGAAAGGAATTCAAAGGAATTCATTTCTCAAATCTGAATTCCTGCTAATGAATAGGAAATAATATATATATTTTTCGATAATTACATTATCATTTTTTGTTACATTTTTTGTTATTTTAATACATTGTGATATTAATGGTTAACGTCATGAATATTATATTTAAGATAACAGCACTTGTATTTTCATTGTTTGAAACTAATACTCAAACCAATA
>JABFOW010000242.1:0-13411 GCA_022817725.1 Archaeoteleia sp. ZL-2020 | reverse complement strand
TTCTACCGTTCGTATTTGGCACTTTTGTTCTTTATAAAAAGGAACGTACTATGATAAGCTCGGTTCTTATAAACCAATCCAGAATGCAATATCGTTCCTTTTTATAACTGAGAACTTTTTCTAGATCCATTTCAAGATACAATCCAGACTTCGCGTGATAATTAATCCTTTATAGATTTGATGGTCTTTTTCCAAGATTTCTCAATATTGTGTATAGACCTTGCTTTTTGCTCAGACCATTTATGCTGAACTTGATCTATAGATTTAATATAACGAATGGAGGCTTTTGCTATTTCTTGATCTGTAGATACTGCAAGTCTTGGATATATATTTTGCTCAAACCACCTTTGCGTATCGCTCAACCAATAAAGCACTGTTTTGACGTCATATCCAGCAGTGGAAGCAAAGCCTGATACATCCTTTGCCATGGCGATTATTTGAAAATATCTTGCGAATAGCTCTGATTCCCTATGCGATTCAGGATAATGAGAAACTTCCTCAAAAAGCACACTTTTAATAACAGATTTGAGCGCAATGTTATCTACGCCAGATTCTTTTAACTCGCCAAGTAATATTCGCGAAAAATCTTTTAGCGGAAGATCCACTTCTTTCTCAAGCATATGAGCAATTTCATGTATCACAACATCGTAACTTATTTTTTTTATCGTGATAATATACTTCTTGGTACGCTTGAACTTATTTAACAAAATATTAATAGAAGTTGACTCTATAGTCCTACAATTTCCCTCATCTAATTCGAAAAATCTTCTGTCTTGAATTTTAAATCTCAAAGCTTGCAGCAACCCTTTTGTTGCTGCAAGATCCATCAATGGCTTTAGGCAATTATATTGATATATGTGCGAGACAACCTCCATAAACCTCGTGTGCAAGGTTGAATCCGCAGCATCAGATATATTTGAGATAATCTGTATTGGATCGTTAATTTGCAACATCTTACCTCATAGGTTCGCCTAACCCTTCTGATATTTTTGCAAGCAGCTTTGGATCTTGCCATGCGTTCACAGCTTGAACTATTGCATTTGCACGCTTTTCTGGATTTTCACTTAAGAAAATACCACTTCCAACAAAAACTGCTTCTGCTCCCAAAGCCATGCAAAGAGCCGCATCAGCAGGTGTCGCTATTCCACCAGCTGCAAAAAATGGGACTGGCAACCTCTTCTTATTACGTGTTTCAACCAAAAGATTCAGAGGCGCGCGTTTTTGTATTGCAATATCTTTTAACTCAGCATCAGTCACGTGCTGCAACATATCAATTGCCCTCGCTACATCTCGAAGATGACGCACAGCTTCCGCTACATTTCCAGTTCCAGCCTGCCCTTTACATCTGATTAACGCAGCACCTTCGTTAATTCTGCGAAGCGCATCCCAAAGGCTCGTGCAACCACACACGAATGGTATGGTGAATTGTTTTTTATCTATATAGTACGTATGATCAGCTGGTGTTAATACCTCACTTTCATCTATACAATCTACCTCTAAAGCCTCTAAAATTCTAGCTTCCATAAAATGCCCTATGCGACATTTTGCCATAACTGGTATAGAGACTGTATCCTGTATGGCTTTAATCATAGATGGGTCACTTGCCCTTGCTATACCACCATCTCTCACAATAATAGCAGGAACACGCTCAAGCGCCATAACAGCACTTGCACCAGCTTTTTCAGCTATGATAGCCTGCTCCTTTGTCATCACATCCATGATGACGCCATTTTGCAACATTTCTATGAATTTGATTTTTATATCCATGAAGATTATATTAAGGTTATCTTACTTCGTATGCTACACCTCAATGTCATAAAAGTCACTATAAAACCGCCCTTCTAAAGGGCACACATTAGAATAATTATCATACCGATCATACCTCTGCATTCCAAATTCGGACACACCATCCATTAGCGCATCCTTATATCCTTGGATCCCGCTCAATATATCATCCATATAGGAAGAAAAACTCTCATCTATTCCCTCTAAGCTCGCAGCAACGACATAAGGGTTATAATCAGCGAATATCTCATAAGATGCAACATTAACACAACCCTGCACGGCCTTGTATATTAGATTTTTATAATTTACATCTTTAGAACCAAGGTATTCATGAATTGAGTATGCAGCAACACCTCCTACACAAAATGGAGCCATTAAACTTGTTCCGACTGTATATTTAACAGAGTCAATTACAAGGTATTTAAATCCATGTTTTAACGAAAGTGTAGCAAACATCTTAGCAGCATTACTGGTACTATTGTAAAGATTAGCTTCACTATCATGAAGATATTGACCCATAACGCATGCAACACCTGACGCGCCTATTAACAAACTGTTTCCAACATTACCCTGCTCATTCGCCCTATTAAACATATCTGTCAAGGATATACCAGAAATCGTGGCCCAGCTAACCTCCTCCATTACTTCATTCTCAGAAAAATATCTAACTGCCCTTGGAATTGTAGTTAAAATGACATTAAAAAACAAAATTCCAAATATATTTTTTATGATATAATGCATAATCTTATCTCTTATATTAATAAAATACGGCCTCACATTGTACTATGTATCGTTGCAAATGTCAAATAAAAATTGAATACGATTTGGAGAATTTGAGTTATGAATTAAGGCACTTGAAAATAACCCTAGACGCCGTCCTTATGTTAAGCGATGAATCTTATACGCTAGGGTTTATGGCACTTTGTTAACAGTGCCAAATATCACGCTATGCCTTACCAAAGACTTTTTCTCCTTTTTCAGTAGTTCTGCTATATTTCTCAACTCTTATCGCCTTCCCTTCACCATCAACTGCTAAAACATCAAATTTATATGTTCCGTTGTCTAATGTTTTGCCATCTGATGTCTTTCCATTCCACACAAAAGAGCTATGGCCTGATTTTGGATTTTTAATGCCTTCTTCGTATAACACCTTATTATCCTTATCAAGGATGCGGAATTTAGCAGATGCAATCTTTGCATTTTCGTCTATATAAAATTCGCAAGTCACGTCACTTCCAGAAAATTTTACTAAGTCATCACTTATAAAGCCTGCAGACTGATTAACCATGATGGAGTTTTCTATCTCAATTAGCCTACCCTCTATAGAATCTAGTGCAGCTAACACCTTCTGGCCTGTCATCATGCTTGTAAAGTTGGTCGCCATCTGCATCATAGCGCCAGGGTCTTGCTCCTGCATAGGATTAGGGTTCATCGCCTTAAGCTGCAACTTCAGCAGGTCATTAAAGCTATTCTGCTCTTTTAGCTTTTCAGCATCCCTTTGAGCTGCTCTTTGTGCAGTGGCACCCAGCCCAGCATCAGTCTTTGATGTATTAAAAAAATCCATAAAACCACCTATACTACTATATCAACATTATTCACTTTATAATTGTAATCTGTAATATTCAACACGTAAAAGTTGTCATATACAATTTCTGAATCATATGAATCATCCAAATTCATTTCTTCTATTTTTGAGCGCATTTGCTCATCTTTTATTTCTTCTTTTTCTTGCTTTGAATTTTCACCGAATTGCTCTTTTAGATTTAAATCTAATGAGAGTGACTCTTGATCAGGCAAAGAGTTTGCTATACATGCTTTCAGCTCCTCAATATTGCGAGATATTGCCATATATCCATCCCACTGCCCCGCCGTTAATGTGACATGTGTATTATTGTTATCTGTCTTCATTACAAGTTCAAGTTGCCCCAAATTTGGTGGGTTCATCTGCAGATGTGTTATTTTTCCATTATTTTCCAGATTTTTAAACTTTAACATAATCTGATTAACTATACTGCTCTTTGATAATTGAGCAGTCTTTTGCTGATTATCATAATAAAAAGAAACATCACTTGGTTTAACAGTCACTGGCAAAACATCTAGAAACTCCGCTTCTTGGATTCCATATACTGTTATTGGCTCTATTTTGACATGAGCTTCTTGCGCTTTTGATATTATATTTTCAGAATTCTCTTTCAAATTTGAAAGCATATTCATTGCATTCTCAGAGCTGAGATTATGATGACTGCCATAGGGTTTTAGAGGGCTAATTGTTAGTGGATTATGCTCAATATTAATCTGCATGCGCTCAACTTCAATAAACTCAGATTTCTTCGGCAATTGCGCAGACATTACATCAAAAACAGAACAAGGAATTTGCTTAGATAAAGCATCTTCCACAAAACAATCAACAGACTCTTTTAAGCTATGATCAACCATTTCTTCTGGTATAAATTCACCTTCCGTTATTGGTGGTATTACACCTGTTTCTCCAAGCTCTTTAGATTCTTGCAAAGTTGATAGTAAATTACCTAAAATTGCGAGAAAATTCAGATCTGCACCCACAGAAACTCCCTGCGGAAGCGAGGTAGGTTGCTGCTGAGCTAAGCCAGTATGCATAGCATTCAAGTTGATTTGCGACATCTTCTCTTTCTTCTATTTAATGATTACAACGTACAATATCTATATAAGCAAGATCTGTGCCATATCGCATACATTAATATAGCGCTAACATCATAACGCCATTGCAATAAAGGTTGACTATTTTATTAAGATCAAATAACTTTTTTCACTAACGCTAATTATGGGATGGTTACATTAAATGACTTAATGTATACAACGAGATAAAAGATTGCATACAGAAAACAAAAATCGATAGTGGTAAATGCATTTTTTATGGCCAACAACTAGAATCTCTAGAGTTTGCTAAGGTTCTGGGAGTGATTCTTACGAAATATAAAGATCATACATTTTTAACAACCCTGAGGCAAGTCATAGCTGATATTGAGGAAGAAACCCCTGCTAATCACTCTGTTTATGATAAGGAAGAAGAAGCACTGACTACAAATCAAAAAGTAGCAGTATATACGAAGGCTTTCGGTAATTAATGAGATGTATAGATGGCAGAAGTGAAGAAGAAGAGGTGATGCTTCAGGCAATACTTGCACCATCGTTAAGCGCCACTACCTTAGAAAAATGCAGAGTTTTTATATCTGAAAATAGCAAGGGGAATTGTTCTTTTGAGAATGGTATGGAAATAACATCTATTATAGAAGTTCTCAAAATTCTAAATTCACCAACGATAGAAAAGAACCCTATATTTGCAGAGATATTAAAACACGGAATGAGTAGCTATATTTACGAATATTTTAGAGAAGCTGGTACCGATGATAATTACGGCATTAAGATAGATGATCAAAATTGCACTGATACCTCTTCCGCAATGAGGGTTTGTATGGACACTAGTTTCGGAGATCATGCTTGGTGTCAAGAACAATTACAACAGGTTCGTGATTTTGATTAATCGATCTCCAAAGACTCTCAGAACTCATATAAAATCCATTGAGGATTGTACTTTTGCACCTCTCTAAGACATGGATGTAAGACACTGTTAACAAGTTACTTGTGTAGCAATTTGTTAACAGTGCCAGATAACTTATACAAAATCCAAGAAATAACTTAGCAAATAGTGGTATTTGCTCTTCACATAATGACATCACATAGAATTGTGGTTATAATATTCTAAAACCATCATGTGAAATTAAAATATATGCTCAGAAGAAAATTATCATCACAAGGCATGTCTCGTTTCTTCGTAAACGCGAGATCTATGCCTCTCAAGACTAGATTTTGCTTCACAACTTTAATCGCAACTTGGTTCTATGTTGGTAAGCTTCCTATTATGCCTGGAACTTTTGCTTCTATCGCAACGTACCCTATATATTATTTTGCAATCATAAGTTCTTTATCTTATGATGAAGTTTTTCTTTCACTTTTGTGTATAACTTTATTACTATGGATTATAGGATTGTATTCCATCTCTGTATTCCAAAAGGAAACATTGTCATTTGATCATCAGATGGTTGTAATAGATGAAGTTGTTGGTCAGTTATTGACCTTTGCAATCTCGTATAAGTTTTTAACTAGCATTAGCGCGTCATTTTATCTCTGGCTCAGCTGGGCTAATTTTGGCATTATTAACATGTCATTTATACTCGGGTTGGTTGTATTTAGATTTTTTGATATAACCAAGCCATTTTTTATTAAATTAGTGGATCGCAATTACAAAGGTCCTTTTGGCGTCATGCTAGACGATATACTTGCTGCGTTGTTTGCAAGTTGTGTTATTTATGTGTTATATAGCATACGTAATTATTTTTGAGACATCATAGCTGGCTGCTATCTCCTAAAGAAAGCGGAAAATTAATAAGCGTTTGGTATACTGTAATTGATAGAATTTGTGAATCTCAAATAGAATAATTTAGGCGAGACGCTATTGTAACAATTGTTATTCCTTCGAAAGAGAGGGCCGCTTATATACCAGGTTTTTCTGCATCTACACTTTCTAATGAGATAACGCCATCAATATCAGCACAATGGAGGAGTATGAATATCGAGGTAAATGATTTCGTAAAAATAATTGCAGCTCGCACTCATGATCAGAGCTTCAAGGCGTTTATTTATCGCTTATATAGCGATACTCCAATTGAAGAGCTTACGACTCTTGACGAAGAATTTTTATATACTTCTGCTGTAAAAACATTTGAAATATTCAAAAATCGAAACAGCAACGTCAGAAAAGTTGAGATTACACATCTCGAAGAAAATAGCGAGTGGTGTATCTTACAAGTTATTGGACAAGAAATTCCGTTTCTTGTTGAATCAATAGGTAATGAATTAAAACTGCAGGATGTAGAAATAAAGCTGATATTACATCCTGTGATCCCTGTGGAGCGCGATAGTGATGGAAAATTGCTAGAGATCTTAGAAGGTGACGCGAAAGAGTCAATGATGCAGTTCTACATCCCAAATTGGCTCGGGTATGAATACTATGCTAATCTCATTAGCAGAATCAACACGATTGTGAAATGTGTTGAACTTGCTGTTGCAGATTGGGATGCCATGAAGCAAAAGGTCGCAATAAGCGAAGATTACGTTAGTACATATAAATTTTCAAAAGAAGAAATCAAGCAAGAATATCTCGACTTCCTTAAGTGGATCATAGAGAAAAATTTCATTCTACTTGGCAGTTTTATATTAAAACGCGACTCTGGTGATGAGTTTAACATTGTAAAAGGCAGCGAGCTTGGAATATGTAAAGATGTTTTATATAAAAGCACGCCTATTATATTTGATGATCAAGAAGATGCGGTAATAATAGTTGCAAAATCCGATAGCAAATCTGTTGTGCATAGAACAGATTATATGAACTGTATATGCATCAAAAAATTTGATGCGCAAGGCGTCTGCAACGAAAAATTGGTCTTCTTAGGATTTTTTACTTCCGCAACTTATTACCAAAGCGTGCGCAGCATACCGTTCATAAAGATGAAGGTGAATAACATACTTGCCAGATACGGGCAAGACGAAGCAAGTTATAATGCGAAAGAACTTGTCACTGCCTTAGAAGCTTTTCCTAGAAGTGACTTATTCCAAATAAATGAAGATATATTGTATGAAATGCTCACTGGGATAGTATCCCTCAGCCTAACACCAAGGGTGAAAGCATTTGCAAGATTAGATCAGGGTAAAAAATTCATCAGCTTTATTTTATTTATTCCAAAAAAATCTTCTAGCGCGCAAAGCATCAGAATAGTTGAGCGTATAATAGAACAACAGCTGCATGGCACAATCTCCCGAAAATATGTGACTGTTAGTGATTCACAATTGACTCGCATACAATTTCTTGTGAAACTTCACCCTGGTGCTACGCTAGAGTATAATTTACGGAAGATAGAAGAGCTGATACTTGGCACGATCAGCATGTGGCAAGATGAACTCTTTAAAGCACTCTGTATAAAATATTCTAGGAACGAAGCAACAGTACAATATCAAAAATATAAAGACGCATTCGATATCAAATATACATCTAATTTTGTGGCGCAACAAGCCGTCCACGATATAAAAATGATAGAGAACGCTCTTATAGAACAAGACGTGAAATTTGGTTTTTATATCTCAGCAAAGAGCGGAAAAGAGCTTGTTCAGCTCAAGATTTTTTCGCCGAGTGCCCTGTTGCCACTTTCTTCCACATTGCCCATAATCGAAAATATTGGCTTCTTAGCAGTCGATATGTTGACGTTCAAGACGCAAATCAAAGTCTTAGGAGAAGAGCAAGAGATCTTTATAGACTATTTTAGGCTTGAACCTAAAAATAAAAATTTCAAGGCTATATATACTGAAATCAAATCAGAAATAGAAATTGCTTTGGAAAAAATATGGCGTGGTGCGCTGGAAAATGATGAATTTAACATGCTGCTTTCGTACGCAAAGATGAGTTGGCGTGAAGTTTCAATGCTACGCGCCTATGCGAAATATTTAAAACAGCTAAACTTCGTTTATGGCCCATCCGTCATCGCGTGCACACTTGCGAATAATGCGGATATCACAAGTAAACTCGTCGCGCTATTTCATTATAAATTTGCTCCATCCTCAGCAAATTCTGAACAAGAACAGGCACATCTGGATAAAATTCAATCTTTCAAAGATGATATCATTGAAGCTCTTCTATCAGTGCCAAATATCACAGAAGACAGAGTCTTGCGAATGTATTTACATGTGATATTAGCTACAAAGCGAACAAATTACTTCCAGGTTTATAATAAGCAAGACGGCAGTGATTATATTTCATTTAAGATTGCATCTGAAGAAATTCACGATATGCCTCTTCCTAGACCATTTCGCGAAGTTTGGGTATATTCTCCGCGCTTTGAGGCAATACATCTGCGTGGTGGAAAAGTTGCACGCGGTGGCATAAGGTGGTCTGACCGCCACGAAGATTTTAGAACTGAAGTCCTTGGTCTGATGAAGGCTCAGATGATAAAAAATTCTGTAATCGTTCCTGTTGGCTCTAAGGGTGGGTTTGTAGTAAAATCTCTCACACCAGCCGCTGGACGTGATGCTTTCTTTGAAGAAGGAGTTCAATGCTATAAACAGTTTTTGAGCGGCATTCTAGATCTTACAGACAATATACTGGAAGATCATGTCGTGACACCAAAGGGTATAGTCCGTTATGACGAAGATGATCCATATTTAGTTGTTGCGGCTGATAAAGGTACAGCAACATTTTCTGATTATGCTAATGCTGTTTCGAAAAGATATCATTTTTGGCTGGATGATGCGTTTGCCTCTGGTGGCTCTGCTGGCTATGACCACAAGAAGATGGCAATTACAGCGCGCGGTGCTTGGATCTCGGTTGAGCGTCACTTCATGGAGATTGGAGTCAATATAAAAGAACAAACTATTTCTGTTCTTGGTATAGGCGATATGTCTGGTGACGTTTTAGGAAATGGCATGCTTTTATCTAACAAAATTAAGTTAGTAATGGCGTTTAACCATTCTCACATATTCCTAGACCCGAACCCAGACAATATCATCAGCTTCAAAGAAAGAAAGCGTCTTTTTGATTTGCCACGCTCTCAGTGGTCAGATTATGATCAGACCTTGATTTCACAAGGCGGCGGCATATTCCAAAGAAGCATGAAAAGTATACCTCTTTCGCAAGAAGTCCGGAATATTTTAAATATCACAGACACAGCCATGTCGCCTGATGATTTACTGAATGCCGCATTAAAAGCACCTATCGATTTAATATGGAATGGTGGTATTGGAACTTATGTAAAGGCCAAAAGCGAAACTCATGAGATGATCGGTGATAAGAGCAACGATTCACTGCGTGTAAATGGTCATGAACTGCGCTGCCGCGTATTCGCAGAGGGTGGCAATCTTGGCTGTACACAACTGGGGCGTATTGAGTATGCAAGAAATGGTGGTAAGATTAATTCTGATGCTATAGATAACTCGGCTGGGGTAGATTGCTCAGACCATGAGGTCAATATCAAAATAGGATTTTCAAAGCTACTCCAGGATAATACCCTTCAGATCGAAGAAAGAGATAAATTGTTATCTGAAATGACTGATGAAATTGCAGAACTTGTTCTACGTGACAACCACAAGCAGGTACAGCTTATTTCTCTTGAGGAGGCTTCTGGTGTTCAGAAATTGGAAGAACACCTAGTATTAATGCAATATCTCGAATTACAAGAAGAATTGGATAGAAATATCGAAAAACTCCCATCAAATGAAGAGGTAGTGAGTATCGGCGTAAAATACGGCGGCCTCTCAAGACCAGAGATCTCAGTTCTGATTGCGTATGCCAAAACCTCAGCGATAAAGCACATAACACCTTATGACCTCTGCTCTGAGCCATATCTATTGAAATATCTAATACAATATTTCCCTAAATTGATTCAGGAGCGATACAAGGAAGCATTTTTAGAGCATAAATTAAAAAATCAAATTTTACATACTGTCCTAATAAATGATTTTGTAAATATGCTCGGTTGCTGTTTCTTCCATCAGCTGATGAGTGACAGCATGTATACTCCGGAAAATATAATAAAATCTTTTGTAGTAGTATGCGATAGCCTAGAAATCACAAAGATTTGGCAGGATATAGAACAAATGAGTAATGTTTTACCCTTCTCTGCCCAAATCGCACTATTTGTTACAATACAAAAGATCGTAATGGCTGGTGTTATGTGGATGTTGAAACATTGTCATTCCATTAATGATATTGGTGGTTTAATAACATCTTATAAGAGTGCTATTGTTGATTTGAAGAAGTTAAATGTAGATTCTGAAGGCTCTAATCAAGATGCTAGTCATATCATAGAATCAATGAGACAAAGCTTAGATGAAAGTATTATCCCGAAAGATATGTGGAGTAATATTTTAGAATTACATACTTTAAGTAATATTTTTGATATATCACATATTGCAGGTGCTGCGAAATCCGATATTCATAATGCTTCAGTTGTATATTTTGCTTTGAGTAATGAGCTAAGTATCTTCTCATTGCTGGAAAGGATACAAAATGCTAAGCTAAAGCAATATGTTGACGCTGTAGCACTAAGGAGCTTATCGGATGAGATATGCGCAATAAGGTTAACGTTGACGATTAATCAACTGAAATCTAATAAAAAGCTCTATGACGCTCAGATGCTTGTAAAATATCTTGGGTCTATTGATAAAGTATTAAAAATGACAGACGATTCTTTGCTTGCTATGCTTATTGTAATTGTGAAACAGTTGCATGAGTTCTTAATGATTGCTTAATGCTTAATGTGTCGTTAAGTTATAGTGTTTTCGCGAATGCGTGAATAGTAAGAGCTATGATGTTAAGTGTAGTAAAATCTACACAAGCTTCGAGCAACGCACTATTAACGCGAATGGCACACTATAGCAAATTCCTAAGTCATCCTGAAACGTACACGAAGAATTCCTCACTACGTTTGAAATAACTTAAGTGATGGGTTCTGGATGATAATTTATGGCCAAATTAAATAAAAATTACAATCTCATAAGTTGTATTGTTTTATCTAAGAAATGGTATCATAATATGAATACTGCTTTTATTATTTTATAATTAAATTGTCTATTGTCTACCATGCGCATTATAAACTTCAGGCCTTTGAATCTTATAGCTTTAGCTCTTACGATCTCTTTTTTTAGCAATGTTGCTCTCGCAAATGACTCACAAAATCTTCTTGATCATTCTATGGCAACAAGAATAGAGACCATTGAAAGATCGTTGAACGCGTTACAGAAATATACTTACAATTTAAGTACAACTACCGTAGCTAGTCAGTCTGATGCTACTAATTCTCATTCTACTAATACAACTGTGAATATTGACGAGATCACTGAGCACTTAAAAAGTGTACACAACGATATGGAGAAGCTACAGCAAGATATAACACGAATTAATGACAGGATGCTGCAAATGTCATCTAATTTTGAGCATCGCTTGAGTAATATAGAAGATCCTATCAAAGAAGAAAGAGCTGCAAAAAAAGTGGTAAGCAATGTGGAATCTGAGTTGGAAGAGGTATATTATTACTCCACCCCCTCTCCTACTTCTAGAAACAGTACAAATACGATTGTGGCAAATAGCATAGAAGATGAATTTAGGACTGCCTATGGCTTCCTGAAGAGCAAAAGTTATAAGCAAGCGCAAGATGCATTCGAACGTTTTATACAAAAGCACCCAGATAGTACAATTATTGGTGCTGCTAGATATTGGTTGGGTGAGATTTATTCATCTAATCAAACATTTGATAGAGCAGCAGTTGAATACCTAAAGGGGTATCAAGCAAACCCACTCGGAAATCGTGCTGCTGATAACTTACTCCGGCTTGGTGAAACTTTAATTAAACTTGATAAGCGACAAGAAGCATGCACAACTTTTATGAAAATGTCTAATGAATTTCCAAAGCTACAACCCTCTTTAAAGAGACGTGTTGATAAAGTCATGGAAGCAATAAGCTGTAAGCCGTGATTGCATGTTGCTAAAAATTAATGTAGAGTGTCTGCATTATATTTAATAAAAATGTGTTGTATGGAGTGCGCGTCATATTGCGCAGGAGGGTCTTACGATCTTGCTGCTATTTCTGGATTCCTGTCTAAGATAAACTGTGTACACAAAGTATATGGAAAGGATGTTTTACACATAGAGCCTGGCCATTTAGATCTTGGCTTGGATCCTAAAAGAGAGAGTGATATATTTGTATTTAGCTATGGCTGCGTGATTTTCTGGGGCCTAGAAATGCACGCTGAGGAGAGCTTCCTTGAAAAAATTTCACAATTTTTAACCGCTCCACTTTCTGAGCACGTAACAGATCGCTGTTATTATATAGTGAATCCAGAACATGAGACATGTGTTGATGAAGAAAATGACACTGTCATGCTTGAGAGTGCAGATACGCAAATAAAGCTTTCATTTTCCTATGGTTTCTCACAATCTGTAAAACTTAGTGTTTTTGAAACATCTGTTGAGAAAACAATTACTGAGAATAATAAAATACCAGAAGAATTGGTTTTAACAGGAAAGATTTCACTGTCGAGGAAAGAGTTAGCTAAAAAGATAGGAATCCTATTCGTAGAGCGTAATTTTATCAACTTAAACAGCGACATATTAGATACTCCAGATTTTTTCTGGCGTCGGCCAAAATATGAGCCGTACTACATCATGTCAATGAAATTTTTGGATATTAAGCAGCGCATAGAGATATTAAACACAAGGCTGAATGTTATTCACGAATTGTATGATATCCTATCAAGCAAGCTTCATCATATACATTCAGCGAGGCTTGAGTTGATCATAGTCATTTTGATCTCAATAGAGGTCATTTTTGTGGTGCTCAGAGATCTTTTACGTATGATATAGTGTGGTGTTTTCGCTTTGCGTTTAAATATGGGACTGTTAACAAAGTCATTCGATGCGAGCGTTAGCGACTGTGGCAATCCAGAAAAATGCTCACTCTGGATCTAAAGCGGCCACTAAGATGGCCTCTAAGGTGACGCAATTTAGAGGCTTTGTGCCTAATTTTAATCGTCAATTCGCACTTTG
>JABFOW010000241.1:0-13415 GCA_022817725.1 Archaeoteleia sp. ZL-2020 | reverse complement strand
CTTGATATTGATTTTAAAATAAAGTTGCCCTTTTTAATTCTGATCCTACGTGATACCAGTACTAGGTCACATTACAATGTATCTCAACACAACATCAGTATTTTCGCGATTTATTTATTCACATTGTCAATCAAGAATCTACTTATATCCTATCGAGAATATAAATCGTGACAGTAAAAACCTATTTATGAAAATAGTCGTATATTCCACAATTTTCATCAACTTTCTCAAATGTCAACGATGCAAATCCACAAATAGTCAATTAGATTCAAATAATATATAATTTCTATATAGAAAACGACACATATATATGCATTATATTTATATGTGATTCATATTCCACGGTTCTAGTTTGCCAAAGAAATTTGGTTTAAATTTATAAATTACTATTAATCATTGTATAAAAATCTGTATGTTAATGAAATACAATTTATTTGAATATATTGGTTATGAGTTAACGAAAATATTTTTGTTATTTAAACAAAATTGTTTTTCTAACAATGTATTGCTTTTTATATTCTAAACCTCTCAATGTCTAAAACTGACATTGCCTAGACAGAATCCAATTCTTAAGCGGTATCTTAGCATACTTCTCCTAAAATATTTTCACGCGACTCCACGCGACTGATTTGGCAGAAGACTCTATTAGCTTTAAGGTTCATCAGCTAACTGTTTGGCTCCATTAGCCTAGAAAAGCGACACCGCCCGAAACCTACCAAGCGGACGCCTTGTTTTCATAAAAGACTCGTGTTCTGCAGACAAAATGCGCATACTTTTCTCTCTTCGCCGGATTGAGTTGCACCCTTTACTGGTTCACGTTTCAATCAATGGTTCCTCGGCATACAAAAGCCGCGGCTACGACACTTCTTCTGGCAGTCGGTCCAACGTTTTTGCGCCGCATGGTGCTGCGTCGCTGTCAATAAAAAAAATTCGTATCCGTCGTGTGGCGTGCATTACGCGAGAGGTGTTGACATTTTTGAACGCAGTTCAGAACCAACTCAAAGACATTAATGAATTTAAGACATTTATAATTAGAAAAAATAATAAATTATAATCCTTAAGAAATTATGTTGAATTATGAAATAAATCTTAAGGTGATTCGTCACTCGCCAACGAAGTTCAAATCGTTTTTCTTTAATTACGCGAATTTGAATTAATATTTTTTCATGAAAATATACGATTCCATCCTTTGTGGTGTTTAAAAGATTTTAAATCAAATTTGAAGTATATTCATTGTTTTTTGAATGCGTGGCGACTACGTTAGTTTTGTTGTAATTATTTGACGTGTCAAAAATCGATGTCAAATTTGATTTAAAATCTTTTAAACACCACAAAGGATGGAATCGTATATTTTGATGGAAAAATATTAATTCAAAGTCGCGTAATTAAAGAAAAACTGGTTTTGGCGGGAACCTAAAGATTTGAGATTCAAATCCAGTGACGAATCACCTTAATAATAAATGTTAAAAAGAATTGTTGTGTATCATTTCATAAAATGGTTAAATATTTCCAAAAAGACTTGTTTGTAATAAAAGAAGCAAGGAATGCTTGTTGAATTGTCATTAAAAAATCGACGAAAGGAGAAAAGAGCGTACGATTTGCGTGAGCTTATAGGAGCACGGCGTATAAATAAGTACGTATATGATCGTACGGGCGCTAGCCGTAAATTAAGCGGTGTTCCAGCGAATCGTGAGCTAGACATCGGGACATTGAGAAGCGGTGCACGGAGCAGGTACCTTCGTAGCAGAGGTCGTGTCTCGTTGTGCCTGTGTAACGCTGCAAACGCCTTCTTAGAACCGCCCAGATAACCGTGTCCAGTGACAAGTGCGAAGCCGTTTCGAGTCTTACCCGTCTGTGTATGGGATGTGTATATGCCGCACATATGCCGCATACATGCCGCTGCGGATTACAAGACTCGTGGCTACTCGCGCTGTGCGATACCCGCGCGCTGTCTAACCCGCGAAGAGAGATCGCCACGTAAAGCTTGCTCGATGACTCTCTGGCTTCTATTCGCTTTACTTAGCCTCGCCCGTCAGATGCTTCCGCTAAGTTTTATTATCGATGACATTTTTTATCAACCAACGACCGCACGACATTTACAGGTTCGACGTTAGGTTCGTTAGGTTCGTTAGGTTCGTTTAATACAAATTTGCAGTAAAATATTATTTGCAATAATAAAATTAGTCAATTTTTCTAATTAATAATAGATAAGTCTTGTTAGATTTGAATATAAAATAGATTTGAATTGTATAGTACATAGAATTTATTTATGATTCTTTATCTTTATTGACAATGAGAAACGTATACTATTTGCCATTCGAAATAAATTCACTGTTTTATGAATATTATAAGTAATATTTTTTTCGTATTGCGCATAATTCACAAATAGTAAAACATAAATCATAAGATGGTGTTAGACAGAACCTGAAGCTGTAAAATATTCTAGAAAACACTATACATATACTACGAATACTTTACCATAAAATATGCTGAAACATAATTGTTAATCAATATAACACTTTCAGTGTTATCACGGTGAAATTAATGAGTACTTTCGGCGAAATAAATCAAGGCTACATCGTAAGACTAGGAATGATGTTTGCGGCGCAATGCAACGTGTATAAGGCGTTTTACAAGTGCGCCAATGCATGTTAATTTTATCCATTAAACGATAACACTGATTATAAATTTGACGCTGGCAATGGTAGATTACATCTATCCCTGCTTTTGTAAACATCAAGCCACGTCCTCAAAAAATGTCCATTTTATTTCACTCACTCGTCGGTAGCGTAAATAGATAATACTTAATCATTCGAAATGAAAAAGTATTTTACAACGTATACTGATATATGTGTACAGCATAATCGAATTAACGGTTCGGATAAGATCGCTACTATTAAAACCAGAAGATGAACAATTTCATTTTCGCAAAAACAAACTTAGATTTTGTAATAAATTTCATAGTTTTGGTGTTACAATATTGTTACAAAGTCCATGTGTAATAATTCGCATGTGTCAATTTACTTTTGCACTTTTTGCCAGATGTACGATGTATAAGACTTTGTTAAAATAGCGCGATTTCGGATTGCGAATGAGTCGGAGACAGGATAGTCATTAACAGGAAAATCAAGGCATCGAAGAAGTTGGAACAGAGACTCGACATTGGGTTAAGGCTCCTTTTTCTGGTTCTCTCGCTCCAGACGAAATCGAAGGATACAAGGTCCTGGTATGCGTCGATATCGACTCATTACCATGCCGGGTGCAGGGAGCGGGTTACGGCTTTGCATCCATTAGGATAATTGCTCCTCTCCAAGTCCTCGAATCTCTCTTCGCGCGCTCTCTAGCGATTACTTTTCGCGCACGTGGGACAGCATTATGATAATTCTTCCACTGGCGTCGCGCGACACAAACACATTTTATATTTTTTCCGAAATATTTTCAAAGATATATGAATCCACCATTAACATTTACAAAACTAGTATAATGTACCTCTTCAAACAACTTCCCATTACGATACGAGATCGCAACTAGTGAAGAAGAAAACATTTGGACGAATTAATTTTGGATCAGAGAAATAAAATGTTGTCGATAATTGTGTGAAATTCGCAACATTCTGTAGTTTTAAATGGAACCCGCACGAGCGACATTTGCACAATTTGCAGGTCGTAAAATGAGCAGCAGATTGTATAAATCACTTGGAGCGTATCATTCGCCATTCATACATTTCAAGTAAACCTTGCTTGCCGGAGAAAATCATAATGGTTGAGGCGGAAAAAAAATTAGAAGATGCGAATAAAATGCAAGTGTCGATAATTAATTATCTTCTTGAAGTTCTTAATGAGTCCGTAGGACGTATGTTAATGCGTCGCGTAGGATATTTACATTTACGGTAGCCAGCGAAAGAAGTCTCGCATCTTGTCGGGTATGTTTTGTATATCTGTGTATGCGCGACGGGTACGTTCTTTCGCTTAGGTATCGAATCGGGAGTAGTGCGAGAAAGAGAAAGAGAGCCACTAAGAGAGGACCACTATCCGACCGGCCGACGAGAGAGGCCAACATCCGATAAATGGTTTTGGGATCGCATCCTCGCGCCCTCCTTTTTATACTTTTTTTCTCTTTCATTTCGTTCCCTTTCTGCGCACTTTCTCTCCTACCTTCCTTCTTTTCTCTCGCTCGCGCCTCTCCTTCGTCGATGGAACGACGCGAGATTCGAGAATTCGGTAGCATAGCGCGCGCGTGGGCTTTGCACTGCTTTGCACTGCTTTGCACGACACTTTTTCGAGCGGGCCAAATCTGTTTTTTAATGTTGACAATAATCAATAAAAATTGGATACGTTCGCATGACCAATTGGAAACACTTTATTACATTTAATTTTTTCTGTGTTCAAGATTCAATTAATTACAAAACTTATAATTAACATTATTGGTTTCATTGTAACTTATGTGCAATATTTATTATTCTATATTGTACGTAAGTTCTAATGATACCAATAATGTTAATTGTTTATAATTAAAATATACAATTATTTGAGATGTCTATAAGTTAGGATGAATGAAAAGTTTGTAAATATTTTATTACCAAAAGTAAATAGCATAGTACGCTGGATCGAATGACGAATCTGGGGTCGAAAGCGGATTATCGATTGGTGCAAAATGATTTTTCAATCGATGTCGTTAAGATGGCAAATGACGAGGTGGCAATAATATTTTGAATTTCGAGAAGTTCCGTCCGGAGAGCTCGCAGTACAGGATACACGTTCATACATCAGGGCGCCAACGAGAGAAGAGACCGCGTAGCCGCATAAGATTAGCTGGCTCAATATATTACGATTTGTCCGGCGCGTCATTACGTATGGATTTTGTGTTCGCACGCACATACTTTACGGGCGTGGCCGAGGCATTTCTCATCTCACAATTAGACTTATTGTCGTCCTGCTCGTAAATCCGCTCGGAAGCTACGTTTGAATTATCGCCGGCGCGATGCTACGTTAATTAGCGTTAATTAATAAAAATTATCCTGTCGACGAGTCTCCTTAAATCATGACGTTACGTTTATGGCCCTCTCAAATGGCTTGACGAAAGTGTCTTTTGTGATGGTATCTCATAAATTGCATTAAATACCGGAATTAACAAATTCTTACCTCCAAATTTCGAGCTGACCAAAGTCATTCTTATTAAACAATTTGATATCTCCATAACCTTAATCAAAATTATCACAAAACTTCAAAAATATTAACAAAAAGAAATTCAGTCTTTAATGGGTTAATAAAATCATTGATAGTGGAATTTAATTATTTTTCATTTTAGTAATCCTTATGGTAAATTGAATGTTGGATACAATATGACAAAATAAAATTATTAATATCAATAATAAAATACAAAAGAAAATAGAATCAAAATACAATTGTATACAAATAACATCTAAGTTACAATAAATATGATATCAATATACAATCTTACCTTAATGAAAATTCAAAAATAAATAATTATTATTTCTAAGGCTTTTTCACAATTGTGTAATTTTATTAAAAATGGAAACTCTGATCAGTGGAAACATTATCAATAATATATAAACACTATCAACATTCCAAAACACTTAAATCATATCCAACAATTTAAAGACGTTGGATTTTGATGCAATAGAAAAAACTTTCCAAAACGTTATCTAGTAATCTAAAAATTTAAACAACGTATCATATAGTTTAATAATACTCAAAAACATAATAATAAAAATAAATCAAATATATAAAATTCTATTATATTTAAAAAATAACAGGCATATTGTATTCTATATTATCAACTATATTTCTTGTAGTTATACCATAATTATGCAAAACAATTTTGTTATTCAAATTATTTACGTTACGTAAATATATTGTTAATCATTTAATTTACCATAAGAATTAATAAAATCATATAATTTTAGTATTCAAAATATACGTTTTATTTTATATTCCTTATTATTATTATTAGTAGTAGTAGTAAATTATATGAAAGTACATACTATAATCTGCAAAGTTTCATTTCATTATATTTCAAATTTCCAGTATTTTTTCCAGTGAATGACGTTCAAGTTGTTAAACATTACATTGCATATAATTATTCCTATAAACGTCGACGAATGAAATTCATATAAAGGAGAAGATTAATTAAACATTCCATAAATTACTCGTGTAATTACAAACACATCTCTATTTGTATAACTAATGGTAAGTTAATGAATTGGTGTCGAATATAATGACGAAATTGAGTCGAGTTCCATTAAGTCGAAATTATTCACGAATATATCGATCCCGCAGCTTTCTGCGATCATGCTTCCATTAATCTATGCGGACGTCCCACGCCGTATTCATGGATATGTGCTGAACGATCTTGCCAGCTTCTCCGTCATGTTTCCCTACTTGATTACGTGCAGGTATCGTGTCCGGAATTTCGAATACGGTTGGAAGATTTATGCGAATCCCATTCCACGGCTATCTGCTGCAGTCGGTCCCGCCAACGGAAGGGACTTTCTGTGGCCGACCGATTTAGATGTCGATTTAATTTAGTCGTCGGACCCAAGCTCGAGTCAGCCACGCGTTCTTGTATCATTGTCAGTGCAACCGAGACGGGTCGCAGTTCTTTTTCTACCCACATTTTTTTTGCTCCAAAACTTGTGTATTCGCACTAAGCTTACTTTTACATTTCGCAAATCGACCAATTTATAATCATATATTCCGTTGTTTTAATTCGCAAAATAATTAATTCAAATATATAGCTTACGTGGCAGAAAAAATTTATACCACTTTTAAGTTTCTATTCGTATTTCATATGTCGGCCAATTAATGAAAGTTAATTAAATTATATAATAAATATTATATTGTGTTAAGTCAACCATTGGAATTCCTGATGGGGAATATTTTTTAATATTTGATACAAAAAAAAATGATAAATTATTGTAAAAGTGACGAATTAGCATTACATCAATGAAATTAAATAATTGTAATGAAAATGACGAACGTAAAAAATTGCGTAAAAAGCCACGCGCCTGTTTAATGATCACCTTCGAATTACAGTGCTATTGGCAAGATCGAATCTCGTAGCTGCGTAAGTTACGAAGCCACGAATCGATAAATCTGTCATCGCACGCGAGGTATCTCGCGGCGGATACGGTCATTTATCGATGATAGGAATCGACTTCGTAATTCCTATTTGGTGGATAGACAGGTTCCATGTCGAACGGAGAGGGCTGCTTAATGAATGCTGCTCGGCGATTCAGAAGTGGAATTCCATTGACTTGTCAAGAAATTGTTCTGCAAAAACAAACGATCCGAAAATATTTAATAATGTTAAGATTAAATATAAAATTGTTTTTTAGGCAAAAAAAAATTTTTATAAAATTATGTGTTTATAAATGTATACACAAATTTGAAATATAATTTTAAAGGTCAGTAAATATAAGGTAAAATATTAGCAGTGATTGTCAATTTTAGAATACAATAACAAACAAACAGTTTGTTAAAATTTTAAATGATAATTAAAACACATAAATATGAAAAATATAAAAATATAAATAATATTATTAATTAACAACACGCGGAATGTATATTACAAATTAAAATATTGAAATGAAATTCACTAAATAATTGAAATATATATATTTTAAATACTTAACAAAGATTGTAATTAATTCTAATTATTCAACAAACGTATCGTTATCACATTATAATATATTTAACAATTAGACATTTTAATAAAGTTGAAATTGAGTGGCATTAAGAGCTATGTCAAAATTACTTGTCAAGGTTTATTTCATAAAAAGTAGTACAATTTCTTGAAGGTTAACAAGGTTGGTATGAAATTTCTAACGATACCGAAGGTTCTGAAGTGGCAGACGTAGGCGCGATCCGCGGTGCAGAAGCTCTCGAGATGGTCGATAGGAGAGTCGAACTGCGTGGAGTAACGTCGCCATCGCGTCGTAAACAAAGCCCGGCGTGGGATGTACAACCGGAAAGCCTCGTTGATCTCCGTTAATTGCCCAGATTGAGATTCACGATTTCTCCGATAATCCACGAAAAAGAAGTTTCCAAAAATCCATTGCATAAATCAAATATGTATCCTTCACACAACAATATATTCATTTTCAAAAATAACCATTCACTTGTGAATTCACAAAGAATTATTAACGAACAATTACGAAAAATCATTTCATACTTGATTTGAATTCCTTAGATTATGCAACAACGTTGCATTATTTAAAACGATAAATTAATAAATTATGATTGTTAAAATTTTATTCAACTGATTAATTTCGTTTTTATTTTATTACAATTGCAAAACACATTTAAAAAAACATTAAAATGCGTAAAAGTTACATAAGTATTGTTTAATACAGATATTTAATTATAATTGTTGATATCATTACAAGATTGTTTAGTCCTCGAAATAATAATTTCGTTCGTCTCGTGCAGTTGACCGGGGTCAGGCGAACGAGTTCCGAACACCTCAATGTCAGTTAATGACTTTTTAAGTGACTTTCCAGTCGGCCCTACGGCATTCCGGTGATCCCTATCCTAATCTGACTTTAATTCGACCTACCGTTACACCGCCATGAAATAATAAAAAAACGTCCTCAAAATAACGTTAATATTCAAATGATTAGTCTGCAAAAGTTTTGGCAAAATCTAACCAATTTTTCATCAACATACAGAATCAAGACCAAACTTTCTTCTGTCGAGCTCTCGAAGGAAGTCGTTAATTGGTCGAAGTTTGTAAAGAAAATTGCGACGATGAAAATATTTTTGGAAAAAAAAGATGGGCGTCGAATATATATCTAACGTTGGTACGAAAACAACATCCTGCCCGAACAATTGGCCATATGACGTAAAAAGTGGTCGCTAAAATTAGCGGTCTTTGATGGCGGCGGGGGTTGCGGTCACGTTGCGGAAACACACGCACGTAAATAATGCACCGTTGGTCATCGTTATTATGCGCCGCGACTTTGGCGAAACGCATTTGCATCGACGAAATTCGAACACAATGAGCACAAATGGTGGGAACCGAATTTCTGCAATTTGTTGAAATGTCAGATTATACGTTATTTTTTATTCAATACATTACCGATGTTACTTTCATCGAAAAGATATATTATGTGCATCGTATAATTTAATTTCGATGATTATTGTTGGGTAATAATAGATATTAACGGTTATGTTGATTAGGATTGATGGTAATGAAGCAGGATGAAAAATATGTAAAATAGTTTTTGCGATATTAAACAAGCATCAATAAAACGAATTCTTAAGAAACTGCACCTTCTGATAGTAATGTTCATTTTTACATTAAAAAACTATAAAGCTATTTAATCAGCAAGTATCAGATATTCTAATGATTTTACTTTTATATACATAAATAAATCATTTTCCGCATACGCAAATTATTATTTGGGTCATTTCCTCAGTTTAAACTTATAATAATAATATATTTAACAAATGTATAATAATAAAACTACAGTTTGTTTTAAAAATCTTAATAATCTTGAAATTTATAAACAACAGAGCTAAAAATAATGTTGTTAATGTTTGTACGACAGTTGTGTCAGTTAAAAGTAGGAAACAAGAATTTTGTTGAATGAACTACGCAAGTACATAATAATCGTGTTATTTCTTCGCGTATTTCTTCCACATTGATTTCTATTTACGCGTGTTGTTATATTCGCCATTTCCTTCGAATTAAGAGAACTCTGCTTTTTCATTCTTAGTCAGCTCCTCATTAATACATTTTATCGTGCATCTATTTATACCTAGGAGATATAGACCTGTGCGTGTCAGATCGCACTAGCATATAATTCCTTCTGTTATGCCAGTTACGCGCTACATGTGGCGCATGACGTCTTATCAGGTAGGTAGGCGCTGGAGGGTAAGCAGGGGGTGTATCATGGTGTATCTAGATGTATCAACACACATAATTTGTACTATTTTAGTGGATATTAATATTTCGTCAAAAAAATTCACCGTCAATGACACCAATTCGTTCCGAATTTCTCATATTATTGGAAACGTTAATACAGCACGACAATCACGTATTCTTCTTCTTATTTTTTTATACAAAAATATAAATATTAATTTGTTCTATCTTGTAAACTTAATTATTGCAACGAAAGGAGTTAGAAAAAATATGTCCAGTTTTTATTTGAGAGACTGGTTGGCCGAAACAGAGCAGCGCAAATGCTTGCTGTATTAATTATCATCGTGATCGTGAGATTAATTACATTATAATGCGTTCCTTCGAATGTGCGGCACACACAACAATTTTTTCCGGATGCAATTTATCGGCAGATGGGCACCGATGCGATTGAAGTGCCTCTAGAAACGCATGCCTTTCATATCGGACGAAAAATGCAGATTCGAAACGGGATGTTATATGTTTTCAACATCTCATTCTGATTTGCAAAGTTATCTTAATTGTTATAAAGTTCGCAACATGTAATTTAGCCACGTTCAATTTGCGTATAGATTACTCAGACATTGTACTTAAACTGCTACATATAAAAATTATATATATAAAGTTGGATGAAACGTAAACTTGATACTAATTGCATTTTTGCAGATTCAAAGCAATTACATTTTTTCGTACATCTTGTATCTTGGCATATGGTGCGCTTTTGATGAGATATCATAAATTAGAATTAAAAAGTAATTAATAAAATTTGTTTTTTCTTTGATAACGTCTCTAATAATTAGAGTTGCATTCTTTTGAGACACGTTTATAAATAAATTGCCTGGATATGTGGTTGATTAATAGCGTTTTGTAGTTAAAAAATATAGATGTTCAAAGATTTGTCTGTTTAACTGATGCATTTTTAATTGAATTCTCGTGATATATGGTCGTACCGTTGCTATCAGGAAATGCATTCGTTCTTTCGCGTTAATTACCCTCAGCTATGACAACGTCATTGTACCTGTGCATGCGTTGCATAGCGGAACGAACGAAACAATCGTCAACGCGTGCTACGACGCTCGACGAACTACTTATGTAATTAAACGAAACCGTAGTATTTCTTGTCATGATACGCCTACGCATGTCGATCGTTGCCATGATTTGAAAAATAGGAGTATGCGAATATATTTATTTAACATACATTTTTTGCATCACTTTTTCATAATTTTGTACAATCTTTTTTGTTATATTTAATTATTTCGTATTATTCGTACTCAATTTATAATTTGACAAATATGAATTTTGTAAGATTTTGTATTTAAATGTCATTTCGGATAAAAAAAATATTTATCCGTAGACTGGGTAGTACGGTGGTCACTGCTTTTACCCTTATGCACGGTGGCTTGCACCCCATAAAATCGGCCGGTCATTTCCGGCAGCCACCCGAAGGTACAACGCATTTACACTTTTCCGCCCGAATGTCATTACCGAAAGCACTCTCGACCCACCTAAGACATTATCTTCCACCAAAACCTGATATGTAATTTTAAAGCCACGCGACTTCGGAACATATATTAAGACTCATTTTATTATAATTTCAGCTTAGTTTAAAAAAAGTCTCTTTGTGTCTTTATCCGAGGTTTCATATGTTGGTTAATACAATTTTGCAGTAAAATATTATTGAGTTTCTATAATTAATAATAGATAAGTTTCGTTAGGTTGGTTAGATTAGTGCGACAAAATATTTTGTTGGGTTACAGTTGACAAATGGAAATTTTTAATAAATATGTAACTTAAAAATGTATAAAACATCAATATATATATAATACTATTAAAGTTGAAAAAAGAAAATGGAGAATTAGAAAACAATTATGTCAGTTGTAAAACAAGAGAATAATTTTGTTGAACCAACCAAATGTTTTCTTAGTACATTGATATATTTCTTTGCCTCACGAACTTAGTTATTTTATTAACAAATTGATTTCTTTACCCGACAAAAAGTGACAATGAATAATGCCATCTTGGCAAATCCTTTTTAAAGCTCGAGAACAGCAGCGAAGGTCAGAAGATAAGCAAGCACGCGTAATTATCGCGTCTCTCCCCCGCTTCGGTGATTTCTAAGTCCCTAATAGAAGCTGCCATTCCACGTAGCGTCCGGCACCCCGGAACTGGCCGTGGTGTCTACCCTCGAAAATCCATATTACTCCCATTCCGGGTGGCGCCTGCGCAACTTCCCGCGCCCTGTTTCAGCCAACCTTCCACGAGCGCGCTCATACGCGCGTCGTTTGCGTCGGTACACACACCCACGTACACGCACACATATCTGCGTTATGCTCACTAACGATACCACGGGGGGAACCTCTACTAGCATAAAATACAAAATGGCGGACAATTCTGAATTAGGGTCGCTCGACGCAGTGACCCCAGCGATAACGATCATAACGATAACGATGGACGAGAATAAGGACGCGACTTGCTCGAGGCAATCTCCTAGAAACATTCTTGTTCCTCGCCACCCCAGCTTATATGTGTGTTTCTTGTGTTTTCAACAAAATGGAGACTTCGGAATAACTCGTACTGGAATGATTTTAATTATTTTCTGGATATCATCGCGATAGAAATTATTTTAATCCGTGATAAGGATTAATTATGACAATTAAGAGAAGGATTAGATTTCAGAAACGAAGGGGGTTTATTACAAAGTTGATACTTTTTATAAGAATTTGGGAAACCAGAGTTATATTCCATCAATTAAATGGTCAATTACAGGCAAATAAATATTTTAATAATCATAAAATAATTATATGTTTAGCTGAACGTAATCAGATTAACACAAAATTATTGGTCAATAATAAATATTTTGAAATTTAGTCAAAGATTATATATATTTATGAAAATATTTATTTACGTCTATTTACCTTTTAATTGACCTAGAATATAAATAGGCATAATAAAACTGGTATATATGGGGAAAAAAAGAACTGTTGGATTAACACAGACAACTGTTAAAACATCAGAAGAAGCACGTTGCCATAACCTCAAAGTTACGACTAAGCTGTCGTAACTTTGAGGTTATGGAAATCAACATCAAAAAATACAAGCAACATTATTTTGTTTTTGTCTTAACCGAGTTATTTTTTCCCGCGTATGAAGTCAAATTTGTCCTTTATTTTTAGGTAAAATGTTATATTGACCATATAGGACAGGTGTAAAAAAAGTTTATGCATGTTTCTTTATCTTTTGTATATATTTTGCGACGATTCGATCGTTAATTATGATAATATTCAGACTGATAGCTTGGTAATTTGTCAGGTGTTACAATGAAATATATTTTGTCAATGATTAAAAATAACGATTGATCAAATATCGAATAAATATAGTGAATACTAAAGTTAAAATAAAATTGATTTCTAATAATAAATTAAGCCATATTAAATATTCTTGTTAGTTTGTAATTTGTAAGATTATTTATGCAACCAAACAATTTTGTCGATAAA
>JABFOW010000240.1:0-13442 GCA_022817725.1 Archaeoteleia sp. ZL-2020 | reverse complement strand
ACTGCGGTGACATTGACATTATAACGATCTACCAGGTATTGTTAGTACCGACAACATAACAAATTCCTCTCAGCATACTTCAATTTATAAACCAGAACATTTTTATGAACAGTTAATGGCAGAAGTCATTACTTTCTAACAAAGTACATAATTTCGTTGTATAGTTTTGGCTATATACAGGGTGCAGCATTTAACTTGAGATATCGAAATATTTCGAGAAATACGCATCTGGCCGAAAAATGTTAGGACCACAATTGTTCGTATCAAAACGGAACACAAGATGGTGCTATCTGTATCATCATACATGGCTCTGTTGTTGGTGACACCGAGGTCAACTTTATTTTTTTAGATGGAAACCTATACTTTTACAACTGCAGCTTATTCTACGATAAAAAAAAGTAACTTTTGTCTGAAATCTTTTTTGTCTGACTTCAATTTCCCGAGATATTTAGCGAGATAACTACAAATTTGTGAACTTTCATACAATTCCTAACGCTAGTCGCCAGTGTTAGTAGTACAGTACCGACATTAATACCGATTCAGTACCAAAATTATGCAGTATCGCAAAACACATATTTTTCTCACAAGCCATAATGAGTAGGAGCATTTAGTATATAAGAAACTTGTCTTCTTTAGTTTATGTTCTACAAGTACTGACAACGAGCTTCGCGCCGAATTCATCCGGATTTATTTCAGTACTGCGTTAGTATAAATATTCAGTATCGCGCCAGTGCTGGTATCTGTATCATGGCAGTACTTCCCCGACAGAACCGCAATATTGCAGCAACGTTGCAGGAACGTCACGGTTCTGTCGGAGAAGTAAAAAAAATTTATATACTTTTTTATTTGTGCCACTAACCGGTCTTGAATGCCGCGTCTTCATTTTATGAAGCAAGGCACTTAACCACTTGGCTAAAACCGTCATATTATAATATGGCTAAATGAGCTATTTGACTCCACTATCTGCATCGACGTTGAAATTTAACATTGCAACGTTCCTGCAATGTCCCTGCAACGTTGTTACAACATTACAGGAACGTCCTGAACGTTGGAACGTTTGGAACGTTGCGGTTCTGTCGGGGTTGGAATTAGCGTCGCGGCAATACTCCATTTTGTATCATGTCAGTACTGTAAATGGGTTTCGCGACAGTACTTGGAATCAATACCGCGCCATTACTTTGTATCTGTATCGTGCCGGTACTGGAAATTTGTACTGCAATAATACTGAGAATCGGTACTGATCCGGTACTGACGCCAAAGTCCGTCTCGTGTGCATCATCCGGGATTAATTTCAGTATTGCACCAATACGGGTAGTCAGCATTGTACCAGTGCTGAATACTGGCAGTCAGTACTGCGCCAGTAATGGCTCGGTTGTACATTTCTTCATAGGATGTTAAACATAACGTTGCATCGAATTCTTTATCTGAACTTTTGTTCAATGTGTTTAAATAATGCAATGGGTTGAAATTTTAACAAATTTTTTTAAATTTAAACAATTTTAAACAAAATTATAATTAATATAATTTAAAATTGAATTAAAAAATTAAACTGATAATCTTATTATGAAATATCACAGTAAAAATGACAAATTTCATTCATATTTCACGGGCAGTTAAACATGTGGCGCGGAATATATAGTTTTAATAATTCATTTTTATTTTGACAAAAGGACACGACAAATATTGGTACAAAATCAAATGGGGTGATGCGAAACACTAGTGCAAGATGAGACATATAAAACTTTTTGCTCTTTTACAGTTTTTTACTGCCCAATAAGTCACGCTTCAGTGGTAAATCTCAATCTCTGTAAATAATTATTAAAAAGTATGTCTCATATTATCACAGTTTGTTTCATACAACCCCGTTTGACGGTATCAACATATTTTCTTTTATCTTTATTATAATAAATTTAATTTTGTTAAGATTTTACATTTCTTAACATTAAGCCGTGTTGAAACTTTTAATACATTTTACTACAGTTTTAAATGCATAAAATATTTTATGTAATTCAATTATTCACATAATTTCACATGTGTAAAATAGTAACAAATGTATGATTAAATAGTTCTTCTATTACTAAATAGTATTCTAACTATTCAATAGCTAAGTATTAAATTGTACCATCGAAATATGTAGTATAATTGCTGGGTCAAACACATTTCTACAAAGTAACAAATTTTAACTTAACAAAATTAAATTTAAATTAACAAAACCTCTTTTGTTAAAACAACTTAAACATTTCTATGAGTGTATCTTATACAGATTTATATACGAAACGTAAAAAATTTCATACATTTAATTACATTACAGATTAAAGTTTTTTATTAGAAGAATAGAAAAGACTGTTTTAATTGCTGAATTCGAGCGTGGCGAGATAATAATATTTGGAGCCGATTCCAAATTGCCGTTTGTCGTTAGTATCGTCAGTTTCTTTTATCTTATTTCCAATTCAACAAAGTTTAGTAATTTTTATTACGTTCTCTGAATCTTGTTAGACGAGTCTAGTAAAATATCAAATCCAATACGTTTTAAAATAACGACAACAAACTGTTAAAAATGTCAAATACTACATTTAACCTCGTACAAACCTAATAACTTCGTCGAATATTCTTACTTTAACAGATTGTTGAGTAGAAGATAATACATTATTTCTCTCCGTGCACTTTTTAAAATAATTCGCTTCGTGAAAGAACGTCATTTTCTTCCTTCATTTTCATTTGAACCAATGCTACATGTATTTGATTCAAATCATTAATATCACGGCGAACAGCCGTTCATTGGTTGAAAATATATTCATTTTTTGAACCAAAATTTATATTGTTACATCAAAGTAACAGTTCACTTCAGGCAAGAAACTTTCATCGAAGAGACTTATTTTCTTAGACGTATATTAAGACGAATTCTCACTTGCGTCAAGTGAAATCGATTTGCTTCAAATGATCTTTTTTAAGAGTGATTGATATAGTTACGCAGCAGGAAGATACAAGCATTGATCATGTAAATACAATTTCAAACGCCATCATTCATACTTGCGGAGTATTTAACATGAAAAATGTTCGATATATAAGATATAATTGTTCGAGTTATTGATCTCTATTATTAACAGTGGACATGTTGCTCTGAAATTATTTTGATTTGTTCTCTGAAGAGAGATCCGAAATAAAGAATCAAAATGTCATAACTTTTTATTTGTACCTTAATAATTTTTTGCATGGTAGTAATCGAATTCTTATAATGAAAATGTACCAATTTGTATATAATAATTCAATTTTATTAAAATTGATGCAAAATTAATATTTGGAAGTAATTCATTTGTCACAATTCATTAGATTTGTAATGAGATTGTTAATTATTAGAATATGTTTGTCATTTGTATTTAACTATTACCTTTGTTGTTCCACTAATTTAAGTTTAAAAATCGATATTAATGTTCAAGAAGTAAAATGTTTGTATAAAGAAGTGCTTGAAAACGCAATGCGGTGTTTTGAATTAAAAGTACGATGATGCAAGCAAAACTATAACACAATGTGAACATAATATAAACTTGGACTTTAGGCATCCGAGTAACTTGAAACTTAAACTAAGATTACAATAATGCTGAAGATACATATTCCTCTCTATTCGTATAATAAAGATAATCGCCCTCATTCTCCACTAGTTATTTACCACAATTCGGCACAATCGAATTGTATTTATTACGAATGAGTCAATTCAAAATCTATTATTTTGTGAAACAAATATTTAATGATAGAGTGCTAATAAATTTTCATTTGACACTGAGATAATTACATACAATTACTAATACTTATCACTTGAAAGGTATTATTACCCGGTTTGAAATATAATGTGAAAATAATTATAAATGTTCTAATAATATGCGTTTTTATGAATTTTTCTTAACGCTGTTGAGCTTGGGAGAAGTAATTGCTAAATTGAACATTATCATCATTACTTATTAATCATTAGGCAAATAGAATGATCGTAGCAAATAGTCTGCTTATTATCATTATTACAAAGGCAAATATAGATTCAGACTTTTTTCATGAAACATTACTCTAATTATCATAACCGAGGCAAAAAATCGTAGTGTTATACAAACATGTAAGCATTTCGTAATCATTTAGATGTGATAACATTCATTATATGTATAAATTTTATTAAAATAAGATAAAAAGATACTAATTGTACATTACTTAATTTCATAATCTCACTTTAATATATTTTCATTAATTATCGTATAATCAATTCATAAATAACCAGATATGACTACATTTCACTTCATATATGACAATGCATGTAAGAATGTTTCAATTTTTACATGATAATTTTTTACCCAGAAAGTCATGTTCTACATCTAAGAATTACTTTTTTTTCATTGTTATCCGTAAGTATGTTCAGGTCTATAAGATATCGAGAGCGAAATACTTTAGTATATTTCGCCTACGTATAAGTAAAACGCGCGTCGATTCTTGCAAAGGCTGACTCATATGACAAAAGACTTAAACCGCAACTATCGCAAAAAAGTAACTCCCCCAGTTGGATTGTATGTAAATCTGCAGATACCATATCTCTACCTTCGTAACGTCAGATTTTATAATGTGGTATGTCTAGAATCATTATAAACATATTTCAGATAATATTTGATTTCAAAATCGTAGCTTAAATCGTGCATGGTTTATGTAGGATTATATTGTAAATAAGAAAAGTACATTCGTACGTGAATGTCACTTATATTAAAATCATAGTTATTGATTTATAAAAAGAAATATTAAGTATCCACTAAGAACGTTGCATAAGTTATAAAAACTAAGATATATTTCCTTTTCTTGTGTTCGATGATTGTTTTTTTTATATACAAAGATACGAGAATATTAACGAATAATGCAAAGCAGTTATAGCATATTCATTCATGTAAGATGTGTATCGTCTTTATATTATTCCACTATTCTATGAATAAATGACAGGATGACAATATACCATGTTGAGTAGGAATTTATATTGTATAACATGTACTCTAAGTATACTCTACATATCCAGGTAGAAATATAAAACGTAGAATAACATAGAATAAAAATTGATATATATATATTTACAATTTCGCAATTAATTTAATTTAATTGTGTCTTGGTAAATAAATAGTGGAGAATAATTATGAGAATCTTTATTATACGAATAGATACGATTATGTATCTTCAGCATTATTATAATCTTAGTTTATGTTTAACAGTAGAAAAAGTAATTTATTAGTTACCAAGATGTACAAAACTATAATGTCTTTGAAAAGTAATCACATAATATGCGTAATCTACTATGTCTATCTGTTTTCCTTGAAACTGTGAAGAATGGTCTCAAAATATACAGAATCCTTCGAAGAAAATAGATCTTGTTATACGAGGGTCAAACGTGAAATGGAAATATAAAGTTTACACTACTTCACGAAAACAAGTCGACGTCATAGAGATTATAAAGGTTGCGCTGTTAGGGCACAAAAATCAATGAGGATTCTTTTCACCCACGTTGTATCCCAGATTTGGCCAAATATTGCGTTGTCCCGGCGGAATCGACGTCCAAGCGACCCAGACCTCGCGTCGCCAGACTTTCACGCGGCCTCCAGCATCTCGATTACGTCTTCCCACGTAATTTTGGCGGAAACACACGTCTCAAAAAACTAGGAAAACAATCATTTGAATCGGTGACAGTTGTATTTTCAACTTTTGATAAAAAATGCTAATTTATATCCTTAACGCAAATAAGAAGTGCATTATGTTTTTGTACTCTTGTTAATATAAGACCTATCATTTGTATATGTGGTGATTATTAAAGATATTAATAATTACGATTTGTTTATTATTTACTTTTATAACTAGAATAAATTTAAAATAATTGATTTATTACATACTTCTTTTCATGTTGATATGTAACAATATTGTTAATTTATGATGAATATTTATAAAAAATCCACATAATTTGATGTTTTTCTTTGCATATTTTGGTACACAGAGAAAACAATCGAATGTCTTTTTGGTTTAATACTCTTAATAGATCTTATAAATAAAATCAATAATCAATAATATACACAGGTTAGTGTAACATTTTAATTCTTTTTTTGCCAATGTGTATCAAATTGATGACAACAATGTCTACACTCCTGGTCAATTAATTTGTTATTATAAGTTACATTTATTAATGGATCAAATTTAAAATACGTGTGTAACATGTGATTTGAATATGTAAATATATTTTTATTTTGCGATGAATATTTATAAAATTTCCATAATATTAAAAATGATATCTTTCCTCGTATTTTGGGCGAAAATACTTGCTTTAAAGAAAGAAAAATAATTAATTGCCTCGACCTTCATTTAATCTGATTTATACATTGGTGATTGAAATGTATTCATATTGAATATAATCAGTTTTAATAAAGTTCAAAGTAGAATGATTGACAAATTTCATTAAAATATGCAAGTCATCGAGTGGCTCGTGAATTTCGTTAAATCATATGTCGCTTTAATAAGTGGTTCTGGCGAAAAATGGAGTTCAGTTGCACTTGATTTATGGTACAATGATGATGTATACACACATTATTGGTAGTTGTTAACAACAAAGTGGTAGGTCAGTCCAGCACATGATCTTTGAAGCCCTTTTGATCCGCAAACTGCGGCCCTGATCTATGCCCCAACGTTGTTAACGATTATCGCATATCGACTAAACAGACAGCGAAAATGATTCCATTCGCATCGACGACGATCGTTAACCTCCTGATTAAGTAAAAGCGCCTGCAAACATTCTTTCCAACAGTTCTAAAATTCCTGTCGATGTTATTAATAAACAGCGATGATATATAAATTAAGGAATATGTCATTCTTTTTGCAAATTAGATTTCTGATCATGAAAAACATAAGAATGAAAAATATAATAATTATTATTCATAATTAAAATGTATTGTTATTGATTATTCGAATAATATTATTCCATAATTAATTATTATATTTAATCAAATTGAGCACAATGTAAAAGTACGATCGTATGAAACAAATATTCCTTTTTCAATATTGCTAAATTATTACACGTATTATTTTATATTGCCTAATAATAATAATAATAATTTTCATTTCATGAAAAAAGTGTAATTTTAATAAATTCACTAAATGGTTTCTTGTGCTAGAGTGATAAATCGTTGGCCAAAAACAATATTGATGAGTTCATAATTATAATTGTAAATTTTGATTCGGCCAATTATGGAATATAAAAATTAATTGATACATTTGCATGGTTATCGCCAATGTGACGAATCGATTAAAAAGTGATATTAATGAGTATAAAAAATTCTGCTACTACATCTTTAACTTTCGATGGTATCATTTTCAACTTTTTATCCGCGCCACAAAAACGAGCCAAGAAAGTTTCTCATCATTACGAGCGGCTGACTACAGAGGCCAGGAACATAAGTATATTTCTTCCCTCGTCGAAAACGCGTAAGCCGCGTCGTGGGGACTAGTCGAGATCTGGTTGGAAATGGTTAAGTGGAGCAACAAAGTAGTAGTGTGCGTTTCGCTTGTGCCATGGATTTGCGTCAATGGGATGCGACTAACAAAAGCAAAAAGTGAGAGTGAAGATACAAACCGCTTTTAAAATCTGGATAACGTGTCCAAGTATTATTTTACACAACAGAGATTTACAGAAACAGGATTTCAAAGTGTTGCAGCAGAGAATTTTCTATTTTTTAAAAAAATGTACAAATCAAGTAAATTTATTATTTATATTAAATGATAATATTAAATGATAATATTAATAAAATACAATTTTGAAACAAATATTATATGAAATAAGTAAAAAAGTTGTTGAACATCACTTTCATGGAAGTATTTTTAAAATTTTGCTATTTCTGTGTATAATAATTACATTAATATTATGTAATTTTGTTAAATTCTCGTCATAAATGTATGGTTATGAAATATTTAATGTTCTTTGACATCATATAATATACTTTTCTTATTAAAAAATTCAGTTATATACTTATTTAATTACTTACGAATACGTATTGTTTCATCATTTTTAATATCGTAGTTAGACGCATTTGTATATATATATATTCGATAAAGAAAAATTATCTTATTTCAAATAATAATTCAAACAGTAAATTAATTTTGTTTAAATTGCAAGGTTTTAGTTCAGCCTAACGCTTTACTAAAACGCTTATTAAAAACTAGATAATTTTTATGGTTCTATATCTGCATAGACGAAGTTAATAGTCTCTATGTAATTATGTCAACATTTAATTATGAACATTCCACCACTTTTAATACTTTTATTTGAATCTGAAGTTTTTAATACATATATATATATATATATATATATATATTTGATAAAAGATAGAGCTTCCTGAATATAGTAAATCTATGAATGGTAAATTTAAATTTAGCACCGCCAAACTCAAAAAACGTTGTAAACGACTGTAGTAAAATTTTATTACTTAAATAAACAACATATTTTATTACAGTTTGGTGAATTGAATTTCGTCGGTCTAAATGTGTAGTCGGCGGAATAGTTGACGTTTTCATTATGTGAAACTATATATTGCAATTCATTTAAAGATATTGATAGCATCTTTACCAGATTTTATCAGATACTGGAACGAGAGATTCACTGCGGCATTAGGTTCTGTTAAGTTGTTTCGTTAAATAGTATATAATATTCTTTAAAACCGAAGTTTATCAAGAAATATGAAAATAATCAGTTTTATGCCATTTTTGATCATATATCTTTGAGTTTGCTGTTTTAAAGAAACATTAATTTCGTTTAATTGACTAATCAACGTTTTAATACTTCCATAAAGATTTGAGCTAATAAAAACGGAAATATAAATTGATTGGATATTTTTTATTGAGGCATAGTTTTACAATTTTTATTTCTTCGCTTAAAACCATAATTTATGTATCTCTATTTGTAAATACAAATGGTTATATTTATAACGTTTCGTGTTAGATCATAAAAAGCAATTAAAGTCAAAAGACACTATTGTATCAGGAATAGCTTTGAACTGTTAGAAATAGAAATAACATATTTTCTATACGAGGTATTAGGTGTATCAGTGACAATATACAAATTGTATACCAAAAGAGAATTGTTAACATAAAATGTATCTTTATCGATATTTGGTACCATGAAACATATCAGTCTAAAATTATTCTTATTGTAGAAATGACGCTGAGAAAAGTAGCTAATGTTAAAGTAATTAAATTTTAATATAAATAGTCAAATGTATAATGAAAATGGCAGTTTTTTAATTTCCAAGAAAAAAATGGTAACGACATTCTGTTAATTTTAATTTAAGCCGAAAAGGATAAGGAAGGAAGAGATTCAACTTGATGCGCAACCAGGAAAGCTAATTATCTGAAAGGAAATCCATCATTTTCCATCATTTTTTTAAATTACAAATAAATGCAATTTATTATTATTCACGTAAGTGTCACATATTACAAGAAGTCTTTTTAAAAAGTAATAAATGTAAATGTTTATATAATTGTATGTATAATTATATAAAATGAAACTATACGATTAAGTTCTTCCTGTTTCGATGTTAGGCATGGACGAACTAGGCAGTCGTTTAGGGCCTTAAGGTCGCGAGGCCCGTAAAATCGATTAAAATTTTAACATAAGAAGGGCCAAAATATCGCCGACACTGAGTTCTTCGTGATATAAAGTTGGCTTTTAATTTCTTAATTATCATTAAAAAAATAATAGAAAAAAATATAGGATTCGCTTATATGGAGTATTGGAAGAGAAAAATGGATATATAATTTGCTGCTAATATACTATTTATACGACATAAAATTCCCAAAAATCTTATGTGAAAACACTCGTCGAACATGTAGATTTCCACAATTAACATTTCGAATTTTTAGAGATTTCTAACCATTTTAACGGCTCTGGTCACCTTAAAAAGACTCTTCTCCTGGACCAGCTGCGATATTTTTTTTCTTTTTTTGCATAGGATGGTGCGAGGTGCACGGAGAGAGGTTGTAAAGAGGGAGAAAGTCATATGAATAGAGGAGGGAACGGTACGAAAGCAACATATAGACGAAGCACGTGTAAGCTGGGCTAACCGGCTTATATAACAAGTTGGGTCTGCGTAAGAATGGCCTTAAGTCTGGTTGCTTGGCGGACGCAGTCTGGTTTTTTAGGTGCGGCCGCGCCGTCCAAGACGTCGGCCGGCGAGCGACCGCCCAGTGGAAATTTCCATTGCAGTTGGCACGCTAACGCACCGCGTACAGTCTCCACCAAAATACATCTTTTTACGAGTTGACGATTCTTTTATTCTTTTTCCCCACTCTCGAACGCAATAGTACAGAAGGCAGCAGGTAAAAGGAGCTGTACCAAAACTGAAATTCGGGGAACTTCGACCATCCAAGTTCCCTCACTTTCAGCACGCGGCACTATTTGTGAAATTTCGAGATAAATCGGGCGACGTTCACTTTTTAATTACATTTCAACGAATTTCAATTAACTTTATCGCTGAAAACGTCGAAACGATAAAGTGATGTACATTTGGTTATGTTTATAATTTTATCACTATTTAATTAATTTTAGAGAATTTAACTAATTTTATCGTTTAACGTGCTTTTAACATCTTTTATCGCGTGCTGGTTGATACCTTAATTTGGCACACATATTGACGCCAAAATTTTTTCTTTATTTTATAAGATCAAACTGATTTACCGTAATGGTTAATGTTTACAAATATTCTTTGGAAGAGTTATTCTTGTAATTTTATAATATAATAGCAATTCAAAAAGTGTAACCTACACCAAGGATAATCGTATTGTATGAATTACCACACTTTGTGGTAACGGCTGAGTACACTGGAAAAGATAAAAAATTATCTGCAATTATGTACATTTTTCATATACAGTACGGGTTAAAATGTTTTTTTAATGTTCTTTTTTCCTGATAGTGCAGAAAAATAAAGACGAGGGGCAGCACTTTTTCAGATTGGAAAAGTTGAAGCACTTATTAATAACATTTCCATCGTTTTTAATCGTAGTTAATCGTATCAAAGATCATATGTTATTTTTGGGACGATCAAAAATGATCTTTTAAATGTTTAGTCTTAATTATGAATCGTAATACTTATCAGTTTTTTACGTAAGAAAGAGCATTAGTCTCATATTTTTATCTTCTTAAGATTTTAGTTTGCGGTAATGGCGAGGGTAGGGGGATTTTTAGTATTAGATGTAATAAATGTTTGTTGTTTTAGAAATGTTTATCAGATCGAATAAAAGTATCTTTACCAAAATTACTTATTAAAACTGTTATTCTTTAAGCTAAGAAATCATATCCGGTCATAATCAAAGTAGATGAAGTTTATTTAAAGGACGTTTATATACAAACTTGATAAAAATGGCACAAAACAATTGTTACCATTAAACATGGTTTTTATTTTCTTTCTCGGAAAAATTCAATTAATACTCAAAAGATAAATAGTATTAGATATGTATATAAATTAAGTAATAAAAAAAAGATTATAAATTATAAGAAACGGATTTTTTTCCATTTTTAGTATGACGAATTTCTTAATTTTTTAATATAATTTCTAATATATCATGTTATAAGAACATCAGGACTAATCAGAGCTTACTTTGATTGGAGCACTTAACAATTCGAATAATGTGAGTCATGAAAGTCGTTGCGCCCTGGTTTTTTCACCGTCAATAGAGACCGTATCTAATTGGCCGTTCGACGATGTCGTCTCTCGTCTTTTCTCCTTATTTATGCAGTCCATGTGTACACTACGCTGGCATCGATCTTGAGTTGCTGACAAGGGACGCGAGAATTCAACCAACTCCAATGAAAAATTCGCGAAGAGTTCGTCCTTCGACGGTTCTTTCAACAGTTGGAAGCAACGCAGAGACAAATCGGATGAACCGGATGTTGCCTTTTCCATTACAAATTTGTTTCTAATAATAATTTATCTATTTTATGGATTCACATTTATCTTAATGTGAATTAGTTCATTTCCACAAATGACTTGTTTTACAATCACAAATTTTGCAAATTAATAGTTCAATATTAATCTACTGGAAGTATATAACTCAACTGATGAAAAAAAACTTATCAACTTTAAATTCGTGCTATAAATAAATGTACAACTCGAATGATGTAAGAACTAAATAATGTTCGATGTGATAATACTTATTACTTGATAAATGTTAATCAATGGAAATAATTTGTTCGATTCGCACATTGAACGATAGTGTTAAATTACAATGTTTTGATGAAATGTCATTTGTCATTTTCTTTTTATCTTTTGTAATCAATTGGGCGTTTAATGAGATTTGCTTTCGAGGAATCTATTGGCATAAATATAGACATTTGAAACGAATGAGAATGTTGATAACTTGTTGACAAACGTTTTATAAATACCGCTGCAAAATTAATAGAATCAAGAGTTGATAAGTTGAGGCAGTTCACAAGTAATATACAGATATATTATCGATTTCTTTTGAATAAAATTGAATATAAAATATTGTTGAAAATAAATGTGTAATTGCATAATAAACATTTAACAGTTACTTTGTATTTATTACATAGAGTTTAGTATGTTTTGATGACATATAAATTTTGTGCCATCTCCAGATAAAATAAATATGGTATGCTATTCAACGTATAAAAAAATAAGCCCGTTATCCTTTCGCGAAAGCATAATGATATCCGATGATGCATGCAATACATATGTCAATGGTTCTTAGAAATTTCTTGACTAACTCACTACTATTCAGAGAAAAGTGTGATTCGTGAAATCATCGTTCTTCACAAAGTTAGATGCACATTTCCACCACAAGTCGTTGTTATCTAGACTAAAATAAAAATAAACTATAGTAAACTGTCACATAGATAAATGATTTCAATTGCCTTTATCGATACTTATACGTGGATAAACGATTAGGAATTACACAGAGAATTCTAGCTGCTAGAGTTATATAGTATTCTTAACAAGTCTAACCATACTAGTAGATTATAAGTATGTGGATTTGATTCGAGAAATATTACATAAAAATGATTTATTAATGTAATATTGATATTTGAAATATTCATTATGATAGTACGATGCTGTTATCAAGAAACAAAACAAAATGCCGTAAAAAATAGTAAATGAAATGGGTATTCCGTAAATATAGTTTGTAAGCACGGATTCACTCGAGGTGATAAAGATAACGTTGAGGTGAATTGACCAATCGCAGCCTTATAGACGACACAGTTCACTGAGCGGAATGTCCAAGAATCGTAATTGGTCGATTTGCATATGCATATTGTGACAGGGTATGGGCGGATAATAAAAAGAAAAGTTCACGTACGAATGCATAACGATCTAGTCTATGCCAAGACCGATCGGCAAGTTCGTAAGTCAAAAAATGTTCTTAACTTCAGGTAGCAGTTT
>JABFOW010000239.1:0-13446 GCA_022817725.1 Archaeoteleia sp. ZL-2020 | reverse complement strand
ACAAAATTTTAAGTTATCTTTACAATTTTATAGGTTAAACAATACATATCTTTTCTTTTTATCGTCTGATTGCAGTCTTGCAATTCTGGTCGCCTTTTCCAATTTGTCAGCCTGCATTGCTTTCATCGCGTTCAATCAACCAAAACGACACACACACACACACAAAATACGACGCAACATGACTCAACGCAACTTGGTGCATCGAGTAATTTTTGCGAGACAGTATTATATATTTTGTTGTCGACGCACGCTGTCGGCAGACGATGCGGCCATTTTGAATCGATCAAAGTCCGTTCAATCGATTCTTTGGCAGGAAATTCAAAAAATATTCATATTACGATATTACAAATATAGAAATTTGAAACTTTTCAGTTATGCCTAGCATTATTATGTGTACGTGAATGTCTTTTTTGATTAGAAACTTAAATTTTAATTTACGTTATTTATAAATAAATAGTAGGATAACAATATATTAAATCACGCATTACATGTTGGACAATTATGATTACTAACGTATGTATAATTAATAGAACACTTTTAAGTTTTATTAATTACATTTGTATGTGACTACAAACCAAATATCAGAAAAAAACATACAGTTTTTGTTAATAATAATTTTGAATATTTTTAAATTACTTGAAGATGGCAAATATCTATTGCCGAAATGTCGTGTAAAACCTAATATTAATGATTCTTTTTGTTCTTAAAAACAAATTATAAATTGGCAGTAATTGCATAATTTACAGAAATTTAAAAAAAACTCATAAAGCCAAAGTTGAGTTCGCTGAGAAAAACGACCTCTTGATAAAAGCTCCGTAAAATGTAGTTGACATTGAACGAGGGCTCAAATGAATTTCGGAGCTGAAACGCATTAACATTATATTCATATTCTTATTATTTTAGTCGTTATATATTTTTGTATTGGTTTATTCTTTCAAATCTATTTAATGGCCTTTTATAATAGTGAATTATAGCTAACATTTTCTACATACATTAATTTTGCCTGAAAAGACCGCATTATTATTATCACCTTACAAGTCTTATTTATTAATTATTTAAAAATTATCAATAAATACAGTATCATCGGTTAAAGTTTTATAAAGTTACCCAATAAAAACCGATACAAATTAATAATTATATAAATTAAATTATAAAGTAATTAAATAATTACATAAAATAATAATTAGTTCATGTATTTATTTTTATTTGTATTTTTGTGGGTAACTATATATATCAGAAACTATATAACAGAAGAAAATATTTATTGTTTTTTTATTTATATATAGATTTGTTTATGTATTTATTTATATATTTTATTAATTTATTATAACCTTCGATCACGTGAACCAGCAGCCGAGAATTGTTTGAATTCGGTGTTATTCAGCGAGCGAAATTATATACAGAAGAATTTATATACAGGGTGATTTATAATTAACGACCCAGAGAAAAAATCCAGATTCTGCGTAAAAGACTAAGCAAAAAAATCTTATGAAAAAATGTCCTAGCTTTTCTCGTTGAAAGATATTCGATGTAGAAATATTTGATAACAATTCAAATATGAACCATTCAGAAGAACATCTGAACGGAAAGAGCGACAAGTAACAGGCAAGTTAGGTTTCGTGCGACCGTAGCGGAAGTGACGCGGACGAATGCGGATATTGAGGTATCGTCTGTCATGTTTCTAGAACCTGCTTGACAGAAGCACATTACTTTATATAAATTATGAAAAAATATATTGATTTAATCGTTTATAGCGAATGTTCTTAGGCAGGTTTACGCCATTGAAATAAACGACGTACACCCAGTGCACAAAATTACTAATTACTAATAAATTTATTTGCATTATTATATAAACTTTACAAATGGCGCCCGAATAGGACCCGATATTATATAAATACGATTTCATAATTTAAGATAGTAATATATGAATTTCACATTATTATTAATTACATTACATCATTATAAATTACATTACATTATTATTAATTTACATTATTAATTTACATTATTATTATTATTAATTTTAATTATTTATTTTAATTTTTAGTTTTAATAAAATTATCAATTTCAATGTACTCCCAGTGTTGGTAAATCCTCATCCTCTAGGCCGTTAGTAACATCGATATAGGTTGGTAACGAATTTAGTGAATAAGTATGAAAAGCGGAACGGGAGAACCGAACGGCGAGAACTCCAATTTATAACTGAAATAATAAATTAATGTAAATGCAATAATTAATGCAAATCAATGTATGTGTACAAAATAGTTTATTATTTAATAAGCAATTATAACCTTTTTAAATAAGTTTGGTTGTGTGACGGTAATATGTTATAGATAGATTATGTAGACATCTATTTGGAGCATCTTATTTAAAAATGAAAAGTAAGTAATAATAAATAATGTTACGTTCACACTTTTATTTCAACACACACATATCATTGAAATAAAATTAATTAAGCTTCATATAATATGAAATCAATTAATAATTCAATATACGTCGCAATATATATCTGCTTATTATAATATAGAATATTATCAATTTTATGTAAGTAATTATATACACTATACTGTCAAAATTGTTAATATGACTTAGAAATTTCATTGTAATGACATTTCGTCGTGCAACAGTCACCGGAGAAAATAATGAAATTGCTGTATTAGCTGCAGTGGGTCATAATCCCCATGTCAATTTGCGAGATATAGTTCGCGATTCCGAACTGTCCCAGAGTAGCGTTTCGAAACTTTAATGCATAAATATCATCTTTATCATATGTCTTTGCACCAATGTCTTAATGGCGTGAATTTTTTGTAGAGTAGCCGCGATTTCAGAGCGGCGAAACGTGGATAATTTAAAAGGGAAGATATGGAAGGGAAGATGTGGAAGATATCTTCCACAGTGGAAGATATTGTAAATGAAACCGGGAATAAAACTGTTTGTTATCCGAGAAGAACTGATAGTGATTGGTCAAATAGGAGAAGATGGGAAAGTAATAATTTAAATAATCGAGGACTGTAAGAAGGATAGATAACAGGGGAATTGTTAACAATAGTATGGTAGCTAATAGAGATAATGTTAATAGGGCAAATATGGGGAACAATAATTTTAATGAAAATAATAGGTTTAATAAAGGTATAAACAATAATGGCAATAGTCCACCGAGAGGAACAATTAGGAGAAATCAAATGCCACAAGGATTGCCAGTAGGCGTGAAATGTTTTAATTGCGAAAGACCGGGGCATAGGTGATTACAATGTAGACTTCACATGAAAGTTTTTTGTTTCAGATGTCGATATAAAAATGTAAAAGTGGGCAATTGTCCGAATTGTTCGGGATAAGATAGTGGGATGGGGCAACAGGGGTCGTCTCGTCTCCCACGATCCTCTCAAGGTCCCCGAAATTCAATTTAGAAAAGTTCGAATACAGACATTAGAATTTGGTCCTCGATTATTCATAACAATGAAGGTTAATTATGATAAAATTATAGCACTATTAGATACAGGAAATTCGCATACTTTTCTAGAAAATATAGGTGTTAGGTTAGCGGAAAATTGTGTTCGAGAATTAAGATCTCCAGAGTTCAGTTCGATTATGTTGGCGAATGGCCAAATTGATGAAGTAGTAAGCGAAATGTAATTGCCGGTTGAATTCAAAGGAATTAAAAAAGAAATTACTGTTCGGATAGTGCCAAATTTAACAGGCGATTGTATAGTAGGGATGGAGTTTATACGCGATTTTCGTTTGATAATAGATGCGTCGCGAGAAGTTTATAAAATTAGAGATAGGCCGAATTATGAATTTAGTTTTTTAGAAGCGTGGGAAAGAGTCAATTTAATATGCTGTGGTATTAAAGAGTAAGGAAGGTAAAACATTGTTGCAGATGCTATGCGAGGAACTTGCAGATATGTCAATGAACCTAGGGCTTTAGGTAATTGAGGGCGGCAAGGTATATTTTCACAATAGACCTGATCCAGGTCTATCACCAGGTACCGCTGGAAGAATCAAGTAAGGCGATTACTGCGTTCACGGTGCCTGGCAAAGGATTATTTCAGTTCGTAAGAATGCCATTCGGATTGTCCAATACACCTGCAACTTTCCAGAGATTAGTAGATTGGTTAGTTCGGTCGGAAAATGGAACCCCATGCTTTTGCCTACTTAGATGATGTTATTGTAGTAGGCGAGACATTTAATGAACATTTGAAATGGCTTCGAAAAATTTTATGTAAAATTAGGCAAGCAGGATTAACATTAAATTTATAGAAACGCAATTTTAGTTGTGAAGATGAAAAATAGTTGGGTTTTAAGGTGAATCAGAATCGGTTGTAGGTGGATAGGGACAAAATACAGCCAATTATTGACTATCCGGGGCAGAAAAATTTAAAGCAGATTAGGCGATTTTTACGCATAAAGTCTTGGTATATGCGTTTTATTGAGCACCTTTCAGACAAGGCAGAACCTTTAACAAGGTTAACAGGGAAAAATCAGGTCTGGAGGTGGGGAGACAGCAGCAAGCTGCTTCTGAGGAATTAAAGAGTGTGATAATGTCAGCCCCGATTTTAGCGTATCCTGATTTTCCGCAGTAATTTTCGTTGCAAACGGATGCGAGTAACTCTGGCGTTGGTGCGGTTTTGACGCAGAAGGTGGGTGACTCAGAGAGGGTACTATGCGAGTCGAACATTGTCTAACGCGGAGCGAATGTACTCTGTCACGGAAAAGGAATGTCTGGCGGTCATATGGGCAGTCCGGAAATTTAGACAATATGTGGAGGGTTATCATTTTGAAGTGATAACGGACCATAGTAGCCTGACATGGCTTCATTTGATGGCGTATGATTATAATATCATACATCGCAAGGGACCGTTACATCATGTGCCAGATGCTCTCTCCAGAATGTATGAATCAGAAACAGATTTAGGGATGGTCTCGATAGAACCAGTAGATGATAGCTGGAATATTCAGCGGATTATAGAAGTTCTAAATAATCCAAAGTAATTCTTAGGTTGGAAGGTGGCCGAGGGGAAATTTTATCGTTTTAGACCAAACAAGATAATAGATCCTATATTAGAACATCTCCATGCCTGGAAATTGGTGATACAAATTGGTAGGCGAGAACACATTTTTGAAGAGGTGCATCGAGATGTGCAGGTGACACATATGAGAATTGAGAAGACATACGAGCGGGCCCTTTCAAACTATTATTGGCCTGGTATGTATAGAGACATTGTTGTGATGGTGCGTGGCTGCGATATCTGCAAGACGAGTAAATTCGAGCAGGCATTGCTGAATGGATTGATTGGAAAAGTTCCGCAGGATTTGAATATATTATGGTGTTCCAGGATTTATTTACGAAGTGGATCGAAGTGGTCGCTCTTCGTAAATCAAATGCTCGGAATATAATGAAAGCTTTAAAAATATATAATGGGGTACGCCGGAAATTTTATTGACAGGCAATGGTACAGAATTTGCGAACAAGGCAATAGGAGATATGGCGCAAACCTACTCGATTGTGCTGTCAAGAGTACCCCCATACCATGCTTAGGCCAACGCTGTGGAGAGGGTAAAAAGAGTGCTCAAGACAATGATTATTGATGTCGCTGAAGCTAGCCGGCAGAACAAGCCGGCAAACGCTCGAGAGTCAGTAACGAAACGCGGGTACTGGCGACGGGCGCTAAACGGGGTCCTCGTTCATACAACAAGTTCAAACATTAAAAAACAGATAATATACAATAGATAAATACAAATACCAATTTACGCGTGAACTACAAAACACTGGAGATTATGTTATTAAGCAACAATTTCAAATTAGTTTAAACAATTAATTAATATCGGAGAAATCGATTTTTTTCATTATTATAAACTTTCCCATGCTTGGCACCTCTTTTAAGAGTAGAAACTTTGCAGGATTATAGGTCTGTAGTCTATTTAACGATCCCCGTTGGTTTTGTTATTGAGCAACAATTTCAAATTAGTTTAAACAATTAATTAATATGGAACAAATCGTTTTTTTCATTGTTATAAACTTTCCATGCTTGGCACGTCTTTTCAATATGGCATTATTAACTGAAAATTGCTTCTAATCAATAATAATTATGTTATTGTTGTGTAATTAAATATGTTATGTAATTATATAAACATTTTATTTTGTCTAAAGATATACATATATATTACATATATTATATTTTATATTACAGGGTTTTCAAAAACTGTTGAGCCCCTGATAATCAAATTTTATTCTGGCAGTCCGATACTTCTCGGAAACTGCGAATTTCTGAATACCGCGCGCTGCGGTATGTTTTCAAGCGCCTCTTTACGCGTATTCGGCAAGTCGCCTTATTTGGCAAAAGTTTATAGTGGAATGACGGTTACGTATGTCCACCCCTTTGTTTTAGAGGACGCGACGTACCCGCTGTTAAACGTGATTTAGAAGTTTAATATCACTTATTATCAACCGATTTCGGATTGTTTTATACTGTTTATACGTTGTTGTTTATCGATATTAAACAAATTTAGTTTTAACCTTTCGTGAATTATTTCTTCCCTGTTACAAGCAGCTTCTACAAAGGTAAGTTATTGTTAAGAGAGTTTACATATTTTAGTACAACCAAATCTACACATACTTATACAACGTTTTGCATACGTCACACTGAATGAACACATCGTAAATTTTGTTCAATGAGCATTTGTGTCTCATGAAATGCACATTATTGAAAGTTTGTGTTTGTAATTGTAGATAAATTAATATTTTCCTTGTAATTTCTGCCATTTTGGCAAATTTCTTTAACACAATGATATGCCTGAGAATTTTATTTTTATTTTGCATATTTCTTCAAACCATTCAACATACGTAACGTAATATCAACGAACCGGTAATCCATCGATTTCGAATTTCAACGAAAAACCAATAGTTCGATTAACCGACATTTCGTTTCGTAGCATTATCGTAGTATTGAAATTATACTTCGTCGACATTGCGTTTCATTGTATTTGTAGTTCGTTCAAATGACGATCTGTCAATCTTTTTACTTCGTTCACTTTAAGACCAGTATTTTTGAATCGTATTTTCTAATCTTAGATTAAAATTACTTTTTGTGCAGGATTAATACACATTAATTTGCATTTTTAACAAGTATCCGAATGAAGTAATAAACTTGTTCGAATTATAAATTAATGGATTTTTTCACTTTTACACAATCTTGATAATTGCGAATGATGAATATGCGTTTTTCATTTTCGTGAGAAAAATGTTATAAATCTATTAAGAAATAAAAAAAAGCATATTATATGCCTCATATGGAATAATTGTCCAGCCTATACATAGGCATGCCTTATACAGGGTGTCCCATTTTAAGTGCGCACCCCCTGTAATTTCTTTGAATGGCTTAGAATGAAATAGGTTTTTCCGTGTAGGACCTATCCATAACCACGCAGAGTAATCTGAAAATTAGGATTTCAAAAGGCACGCCTATTTGGGGTCCTGAAAGTTATTACAAACCAGACATTTTCATGCCAAAGCGTTGAAATAAAGCTGGCTGAAATTTCGACCAGGGGATATTCCTCTTGACACATAATATTTTCCCAGAGTGTTTGGCGCGTTTGCACATGGAACAAATTTTTAAAATGAAGGTTTGAAATGAAGAATGTTTTGAAATGAATTTTTGAAATGATTTTTGAAATTTTAAAAACGAAGTGAATATGTGTATTGAGCTATCGACAAAATTATATCAAGTTCTTCAATAATTATGATACCGTTCTACTCATCGTGACATTGCTGAAAATTAAATTGCGAAATCTATCACTTCTCACTTAATGTAAGATATTAGGGTAGCTAAGATGTAAATAAAAAGCAGTTTCGGAATACGTGCTCGGCCCCCTACCATTCTTGATTGTGTATTTTTTAGAACAATAAACACCATATCAAGTGTAATCAACCATATCATCAAGAATGAAAATTAATAGCGAGCAATTGGCTGAAGCTATCGCTAACCAGGTGACAGATGCGAAGGACATCGACACATTTTGTTCTTCTTTATGCCAATGCGGGTACTTCAAGAAAGAAGGACTGTGGAAAACCGTAGTCAGTAATATAACTGACAGTTCACGCGAACGCACCTTATTAATATTACGACGAAATTGTTACTACCTGTTACGTCGGCATTATGACACCGTAAAATACCTGATTCGCGAAAATCTTCGAATAAAACGAAATTATTTGTCTGCCAATTGCCAAAATGTAAATGTAAATGACAATAACAATTTAACTTCTGCTAATATCAATTTTAACTTAAATTTGAACACCGAAGATAGCGAAACAATTGTCACGTCTGACTTGACAAATTATGTACACGATTGCAGTTATGATGATTCCGATATCGGTAGCTTCGACAAAAATGATTCAAGTGTTATTTCTGTAGACAGTAATTCTGGTTCAGATAATGATGTTTGTAAGGAAGGCAACACTCTAGACAACAACACAATCAGCGCAAACATCATACATAATTCGAAACAGAACCGGCAAACGAAATGGTCCAAAGAGGGACCATCTATACATGTTCCGAAAATCTTTCTGGGAAAAATTTTGGACGATTGCTTCAAGACTCCGAAACGGTTGGTCTGACGACTTCAACGACTACTTCCAATAATTATATCCGAAGTGTATTTTGTCATTTCAATACCATGAGTGTCGTGCACCAGGAAAACGATCGAATGTGGTTTTTCAAGCAACTGCAAAATGCAAGAACACTGCGTGCACATCTTATAAATTTGTATCCAAAGGAGAATCTTTACTGCCTCACACCGATAAAACTATTAGTTCTCTATGATAAAGATATTTATCACGAAAATGATGAGACACACAGACGTTTCGTACGAAACTCAAAGAGAGTTAAAGTATCCGATAGGTTATTGATAAATCCTCCGAGTGTTATCCGCGATGAGATGTTGGCATCGTGTAATATATTAGCTTTGGAGAGTGGCAATATGAATGATGCGCTTAGTTTGCCAATCTTACAACAAATTTCGAGTGAAAATAATAGGAAAGACGATCTTGATAATGATCCCATAGTTTTTCTTTCAAGACTGAAAGCAGAGACGATTGATATTTGGAAAGGGAATGTCGTCAGAGGATACGTTCAAGATATTAGTCTACAACCGTTTTACATAACGCTATTTTCAAAGATCAACTACGATACGTAGCATCGTTAAATACAAAAGTTTTTTGCTATTTGGATCCTACTGGTACGATCATAAAGAAAATCACATCATCTGATAAATGCGTATACTACTATGCAATGATTCTACGCGGTGGAAGAAATTTCGGACCCCTTCCAATATTTAAATTGATTTCATCTGTGCATAGTATACCATACCTGACGCATAGTTTAAATGTGTTCAATTTCAATCTGAAAAAGATAACGACACGGTATCCGTTAATAGATAAAATAGAAACTGATTTCAGCATGGCGCTTATACAATCGGTTATTAGAGCATTTAATGGCATGACTCCTTTGGAGTATCTGAAACATGTATTTGAAGAAACCGTGAAAAATAAAGGAAAACCTCCTCTTACACACATTCATATATGCTCATCTCATCTTATAAAAACTGTGAAACAAAAAATTAAATCGATTACTGATAAACCAAACATTCACGACCTAGCTATAAAAAGTGTTACTAATTTAATCCACAGTGAAACATTTGAAAATGCTAATTATTTTGTGGCAAATATTAGTAGTAAGGTAGAAGTGTTCGGTCTTGAAAAAGAATGTGTCCGTTTTAACTCAGCCGTCCAAATACGAGAAAGATGAGAAGAGTAAATAGTACTTTCAGATGAGGAAATAGTACTTTCGAGGAAATAGTACAGACGAGGAAATAGTACTTTCAGATGATGAGGGCACAATGAATTCACCTACTGACGAAAGTAAGAAAGTACGACACAAAATTCGTAAAGAATCGCCTTTTTACAAATCGTTCACTGATTTAGTCACCCGTGTTGAAGAGGAAACACATCGTACGGAGAATGCAAATAACTTGTATTGTCCGCAATTTATCAAATATTTGGTCGAGTATTTGTACCGTTGTTCCCGATGTGGTCAGCGATCGTTATAAAAAGGTTCGGTATTGTTCGAGATTGTAATGCTCCGATCGAAAGTTTTTTCCGTCATATTAAAAAAGATGTTTTCAAACATAAGGTGCGCATAGGAGCACCACGATTTTTTTTTTTAAAAAATGGAAAAATTATTGGTTGGGCGTTTACGCGAAAGGAAGTTTTGTTTAAAAACATCGACACAAAGGCAACGAAGGCTAACCGTTGATCCTGACAGTATTGCCGAAGAGGTATGGGACAGGAGACAAACATCCCGAAGAAATACATTTTTCAAACGATCCAATTTGAGGTAAAATAAATCAACGTCTTCCTCTCAAAGAATCACCGAAACGGAAGGACAAGGTCTTTCTGATACTGTCAACAAAGTTAACCTTTTGTTTCCCGAAGCTACGGTTATGTACAACGACGAAAACGCTGACATTTCCAACAATTCTTCACTTGCATGTGATTCAGTAACTATAACTCCATTGGGTAATGATCACGATACATATAGAAACGATGAAATCAACGATGAATATAAGAATCATGAAGATAACAACAATGTCAATGTTCTACAACTGTCGAGAATTACAAACTTGACATATATCCTCATGAATACATGTCAATATCCACCGAACTTTCCAAACATGGATATTATATTTTGTGGATTGCACATAAATCCTGTCAGCTTTCAAAGCCTTGATGTCGAACAACACATTGATGACAGTATTATAAACAGTTTTTTTTGTTTCCTTCCCAACTTAAGACCATCGTCAGGCATGAAAATAATTTCATTTGATGTGTTCTTGACAAAAACTTTGACAGAAGACAGTTTGATGACCCAAGGGTTAAGGAATTGGGCATCTAAGGTTGATTTGACAAATTATAATATTTGGTTGTTGCCAGTGTACAATGCAATGCACTGGACACTACTGGTTATTATATTCGACACAAAACAATTTTTGTATTTTGATTCGATGCATGGAAAACCTCCAGGTAACATAGTCGAAAAAATGGGCGTATTTATGGAATCATACGCGTTTCAAGAACGCGAAAAAGTAAATTGGTCTGAGTGGACACTTTATATTCCAAAAGATATACCTCACCAATTTACCAGAAAAGTAGTTAGTGCAAATTGTGGAGCACACGTTTGTTTATGGGGATACATTGTGGCCACAGGCGAATATATTCGTTTTAACGATGAAAATATGACCAATATACGCAAAGGCATCGAACGAATCATATACGAAGAACGTCTAGATATTTTAAAACAGAAAGAAATAGAGATCTCAAGAGAAATACTGATGACATTTGACGATATTCAGACAATAAAACTTAAAAGAAAACATGTAACTAACATAACAAATACAGTTCCGAATGGATACACCGACACGTTGGAATATTGTTGCTCACTGAAGAAAATTATAGAATAAATAGAAATTAATGACAGATATCGGTCAAAGGGGAGCTGTCAAGGGACGGCAGCCAATTTTCAACATATTCAAAAACAAGGGTTCTGCCTTGTGTCCACATTATTCACCAATGATAAGAACGTGTACAAAAAGTTAATTCGAAAGAGGGGTCAGTACATAAGCTATATACCTATAATCCTGCAAAGTTGCCGCTACCAAAAGAGGTGCTAAGAACGAGAAAATGTTTATAATATTGAAAAAACGATTTCTTCGATATTAATAAATTGTTTAAACTAATTTGAAATTGTTGCTTAATGACAAAACCAACGGAGTTCGTTGAATATACTACAGACCTATAATCCTGTAAAGTTTCCACTCTCAAAAAAGGTGCCAAGCGTGGAAAACTTTATAATAATTAAAAAAATCGATTTCTCCGATATTAATTAATTGTTTAAAGTAATTTGAAATTGTTGCTTAATGACAAAATCAACGGGGATCGTTAAATAGACTACAGACTTACAATCCTATGAAGTTTCCACCGCCAAAAGAGGTTCCAAGCATGGGAAAGTTTATAACAATGAATAAACGATTTGTTCCATATTAATTAATTGTTTAAACTAATTTTAAATTGTTGCTCAATAATAAAACCAACGGGGATCGTTGAATAGACTACAGACCTATAATCCTGCAATCTTTCCACTCTCAGAAAAGGTGCCAAGCGTGGTAAAGTTTATAATAATTAAAAAAATCGATTTCTCCGATATTAATTAATAGTTTAAACTAATTTGAATCTGTTGCCTAATGACAAAACCAACGGGGATCGTTAAATAGACTACAGACTTATAATCCTGTAAAGTTTCCACTGTCAAAAGAGGTGCCAAGCATGGGAAAGTTTATAACAATGAAAAAAAATGTTTGTTACATATTAATTAATTGTTTAAACTAATATGAAATTGTTGCTCAATAACATAATCTCCAGTGTTTTGTAGTTCACGCGTAAATTGGTATTTGTATTTATCTGTTGTATATTATCTTTTTAATGTTTGAACTTGTTGTATGAACGAGGACCCCGTTTAGCGCATCTCGCCAGTACCCGCGTTTCGTTACTGACTCTCGAGCGTTTGCCGGCTAGTTCTGCCGGCTAGCTTCAGCGACATATATTTATACATTTAATCGAAAAATAGCCAAGCATTAAAACATTATACTCCTTGTGTTCTTTCTGTTTTTTTTGATATTTTTGTCAATCCTCGAGAGATCACCGGATACACAGCAAATCATTGTATTTAGTAAATGATAATAAATTTGAAAACATGTGTATAATATTCTACCCGAATTGAACGTAAAAATACCTAAAGTCAATAATCACAGACATTGTTTAAATTAAATATTAAAATTGTTTGATATAGTAATTAATTGATACGATTCGGGTTTTGCAGACAAAAAGTGAATACGTTAATTACTCGTGTTTATACACAAGCAAAAAGAAATGTAGGCCTCTTAAAATATGTAAACAATTACTAATCTTACAAAATATAACAATCTTTTGGTATTTTGAAATAAATGTGAAAATATATAATATATAAATAGATAATTAAAATTTCGTTGTGAACGTTTCGGCTACAATAATTGGCTTAATGCAAAATTTCATCAATACTCAACTCTATTTAAAAAATTATTTTATCAATCCATATATGAGAAATTTGTTCTTTATTAAAACTTGAAAATTAAATAGTGAATACCGATCACTTATTTTAATAAGTTCATCATAAATGATGTTAATGTTCTTTGTGTCCGTTTTCAAATTAATAGGATTTTGTTGTTTTTTAATATGTATGGACTGTATGAATTTAGAATTTCTTCTATTTAAATTAGTCTCCTTATCTGAAATTTGGACATTTTGAAATCATGCGTATTTTCAAGTCTGTGTTTTGCGACAACAGTATGGTTCGATGGATG
>JABFOW010000238.1:0-13472 GCA_022817725.1 Archaeoteleia sp. ZL-2020 | reverse complement strand
GATCATTACAACAACAGTCTTGACCGTACAGACACCACGGTCCGAGAACGTAAAAGATTACGGTCTAAGACTGTTAGCACAACGGTCTTGACTGTTGGGCTAACGATTCATTTTTCTCAGTGTATGTATGGAATATTATATTTGTCAAGCATTAAAGCACACCATAAATATTGAAAAATATTATATAAGTAATAGAATTTATATTAGAGTTGTGGTAACTACTAAAATGTTCTTCTTTAGTAATAATTTTGGATAAATAGTTATTACAAATAATGTACTATATTCTTACGTTTTATTTGATTAATATATTAATGCTATAATACCTATAAATATTTTGTAAAACACTGTATAATTACACGAAAAATAAACTAATTAGATGTATATTTAAAGCATTCAAAAATTTCACTATTCCTGTATTAACGAAATGTAAGGCCACATTTTTTTTGTGTAATATTGGGAAAATATTATTTCAGACGTATGAGAACATCAACGTCAGGACAGAAAATTTATAGTGTTTAATATCAAATGTCATCGTGAAAAGAAATTGTTATTTAAATGAAGAATTAAAAAATTCATTTATAAATTTAATGCTTTAAAAATAGTATTGCATATAGTCATATATGTGATTTCAATCACTTTTCTTTAAGTAAATCTGTATTAGTTATATCTATATAAATTATATAATGATTTTATTAAAATCTGTATAGTAATAAACGTTCAGTAAGTAATTGAATTTATTAAAAATTGCAATTTTGCATAATCCATAATTCATGTCTTATAAAAACGACTTTGTTAATCAATGTACCAATAAATATCATTGAAACCGTAAATGATAATACACGATTAAAATTGTTTATTTAAAGTAAATCTTTTCATGCTAACTTTAAAAGGCAATGCATTGTATATCTCTTCTCAACCGTAAACTTTAAAATTTACGCGACATTGGTTCAAAGCTTCAATCAATGCTAAATTCTATTATATACACAATTCTGCAACAGAGCTTTTTTAGTCATGAAAGAAATTCAGCTAGAAAAAAACACTTCGTTGAGGGACAAAACGTTATTATGAGTGTGAAACAGAAATACCATTTGATACATTTCTAATAATGGACATTTATGGATAATAAAACCATCTTCAAAGGAATAGAATTTTCAAAAAAATTTACAAAAAATCAGTTTAAAGCTCTCTTATATTTCTTAGCAATAGTGGAATGGTCACGATTTAATTATTATTATTATAAGTAATCTTATATTAATAAATACAATTTTAGTCTTCTAATTGTCATCATTTCCAGAAAACTGAATACAGTTATGGCAAAGTGAAAAGATTACTAGAAATTATCGCTTTTATCATGCATCAAAGATTGGGTAAAAATTACTATTTTTTACCATAATTTTAATTAAGTATTTTACTTATGTTACGATTGTGTTCAGTTCACTGAAAATTGTAGACATATTTTGTACAGAAATAATTTAATTGCATTATTATCATTCATTATCTACTTTTAAATTTATATCCAAATACCTATGCTAACCAATGGGTTACCTGGATTCATTATGAAGCATTTAATCGAAGGTACTTCAGCGTAATATCTCTATATCAGACTTGCAGTTGGTCGATAATAATGAGACCTACTTCTAATAGGAGTATACGTGTTAGTATATACAGGAAAATATATATATGGTACGATATATATATATATATATATATATACATATTTTGATGCTTATGAAAGACGATGATGCAGACTTACGTGCAAAACATTTTACTTCTAACATTCGTGCCATTAACTAATGATAATCGTAAATAATGATTTCAAATATTTATTTAGTTCCCCGCACTTATGTACTTATTATTTCTCTCGTGGAAAGTTTTTTATAACTTATAATCGGATGAGATATGTTCAGTTTGAATAATAATGATCTTCGGATAGAAAAAGTTGGGCTTTTTAAAGTAAGTTTTTCGCACTGCAAAGCCAAAGTTTCTTTGCATATTCATGATATTAAAACTGATTACACAAATCAAACTTTTTACAAATTAACAGGAAGAATTTAAGGATCAAGCCGCTGCTGGCAGAAAGTAGAACAAATGTCATTTCTTAACAATATATCATCTATTTCGGGATGGACACATAAATAATGTCCAACCTGATTTGTTACAGAGAATGAGCAAAGAAGTGAAGAACGCTGGAGACCACGACTCGTTAGAAGTGCAGTGAATCACTGCATGAACATAAATTAACAAAACCGTCTCAACGCTGGTTAATTAGTTAAACTAAATTATCCTAAGCGTGAATAACTGCTGGCGCTTGGTCTGTTTTCTTCAACCTATTTTACGAAGGCAGAGATTTTCGTATGTGTGCGTTATAAAAAGAACGAGGATAAAGTAACGAAGAAAATGATCATTTAAAAAGTTATTATGAAATAATAGTGTAGAAAAACGTAATCAAGAACTATTATCTTAAGGTTAGTAAATATGAATATACACTGCCATGTTTTTAAACGACATGACTACTTCCATCTCCATAATATTGTTCAAATGAATTATTTACAGTTGAAATATTGTTGGGTTAAATATGAAAGTCATTGACATTTCTACGTAAAAACTCATTACTAGCTTCCATATTTGTTACTATAGAAACAGTAATATACATTTTAATCAATTGCAATTTAGTCTACCAACAATTTCAAATCGAATATGTCAAAATGTTTCAAAATAAACGGTATACGAATGTTGTTTTTAATTAAGTACACTCTGTGTTTATTGTTTTCCAGAAACAAATTTAATATATTTTATTGAAATATATTAATGCAGATAGTTGGAAAAATAAATATGAAAATTAGTAATATATGAATTGAAAAGTTTGATATTAATCTTTGTTTCATAAAAAGATTATCGCTTATGGCAAATAACAAATGACTTTATTCAATACAATATTCGTAATAAATTTTTTGTGTATTTATAGTATGTTTTGTTTGTTTCAAATATAGTATTCTATACATATTTTAAAAATATTCTGGGCTGTCAGGAATGTCTGATTATTAGAATTATTATATCAAGCCTGTAATGAGTTATTTATTAATATTAAATTCCTTGCAATTATTACTATTAAATCTAATAAATTTAGTACTGATTTTTATTAGTGCACCATTAGTAATCTAAATTTGTCGAATTATATTTGTATATTTCAAATAATATAAATTAATAGATTTAAAATAATGCGGTCTTATAAGGCAAAATGATAATGAAAATGTAAACTTAGGATAAAGTTCAAAACATAATTTAAATTTATTGATCATTATTTATTGATCTTTATGCCATTCATTGAAAAGGGCTCAAAATGTTTTAGAGCCGAAACGTATGATAATATTGCTTTATTTTATATTTCTAATTTATTTATTTTTAGAAAAATATCTTTCTTTTTTAGAAAAATATATAAAAACTGACTATTTCTATCTAAGTTTTGTCTTACCATCACGTTAATATTACACACACATACTGATATTGTCAATTATGTGGATTTACATAGATTTCTTGTGTTTGATTTTAAAAGTAACGAATAAAAGTCAGATATTCTTAAATCTACATATGAAATCTTGTATCTTAAATATATTGTGCATTTCCCACCTGGTGCATAATTTTGTGTGCCTCTTTATATATCTTGAAATTGATATAAAATTGCCAAATTTCTCTATTTCAGTTTCAATCAGATATTTAAAGTTTTTACTTTTTTGTTACAAATGAACAACATTGCAAAATACACAAGCTGGCATAACTCCTACGGCTAAATTGCAGAAACGTGAATTATTGGTAAGTAATTCACCTTATTACTGTCTGTAAAATTCCTTACAGAAATATGAATCGTTAAAAAAACAAAAGAAAGAATTTTTATTATTTTATCTTACTTTACCGACGACGAAGATGCTTAAAGTCCATATAGGATAATTATTAATAATAAAATATTATTGTGGACATTATTATACTCGAAATGCAATTTTTCATTGCGTTTTATTGAATATAATAAATAAAAGTTGACATAAATAACGTTCTAATATAAATTACAAGTATATTTATAATAATATATAAATGGAAAATGAAATTAACTGCGATATATCACCGTTTGCATCATTAAGCTGATCAAAATTATATTGATTAAATAACAAGATGAGAGCGCCAAAATTCAGTCGGGTATTAAATTCAGCCTCTGTTTACAATGAAATTAGTATTATCTCCATTATTAGAACGAAAATTAAGATTTTCATTAGAACTTAATAAGGGTTAAATATTCATGCAAAGATTATCACAAATTATAAATTAACAATATCAACTTATGATTGCAATTAAGGATTAAAAATATTTCTAAATAGTAGTAATTAATATGACCTAAATAAATTCAGAGCAATGCTCTAAATTATATTCCAGCCATTTTCCCTCTGGGGAATAATGCAAATAATGATGTCCTTTGAAATTGCCATAATGCGATATTTCAATTACACAAATTACATCATTATCATGTTAATTACGGCAAATATTTCTGGAAAGATACTAACCGGAAATAGATAAATTAGGAAGCATTGTACAAATTGCTAGCAAAAGGACTGGAACCCTCTGAATCTGACGTCTTTTTTGGCAAACCTCCAGATTGTCTTCGCTCTGCAGACCACCGATTCTTAGCCACTTCATCATGCCTCGTACCGCATAGTTTTCGTTCCGGACACGTAAATGCGAACGTTACGCTCAGATCGCAGCTCGAAAAGTTTAATAATGCCTCTAAGTTCTTCCCTTACATATTACTCTGCCTTCTTCTTCTGACATCACAATGTTTCTTCGCACTTTCCACTCACATCATTCACTTATGTCACTTGATTAAAGTACTTGATGACACATTGCAACATTCTTGAAAAATGTTCGGTATTAGTCATCCGGTATACACTGTTATGTAAATTTAATAATATCACTAATATTTTATACATTATCAGCACAGGGATTTTGCTTTCTATTTTACAAAGTTGGAAATGTTAAAGTTCAAAGAAGAAGATGAAGAGTTTATTCAACTTTGCACCTAAAACAAAGATTTCGAGAATTTAACACAAAACTTACTAAACATTAGCTTCTGATATTAAAATTATTATAAAAAGAATATTTCTTAAATTAATAATTAATTAATTAACTAATTAATTTACTTTAGTTCAACAATAACATATATAACAAACAAATTAAAGTAAATTGCTCGACTAATAATATATGTTAAATTTTATTATATTTCATTTTTTATATTGTTGAAATATTGATCATTTTTACATGTAGACGATTAGTTCACATTAAAAACAACGTACAATTATCAGGCAAGTATTTGAATAAATTCAAATGACTGGAATTTTAACTAAGGAACGTTGGATCGATACGTGATGTTGAAAATTTCTTTTTTACGGTAAAATCGTTTTCTAGTATAAATGCAATGAATTTCTACTATTGATTGTAATATTAATTTTTCTTCATAAATATTGTAGATAAGCTTTAGTGATCTAATCTGACTAGAACGCTAAAATCAAAATAAACTTTCCATATATATGTGTAATGTCTTGTATATGCGCCGACTAAGGTATCCGATCAGAATACCATATTAGACCTTATTAGATGCCGTTCGTTACGTCCTTATGAAGCCTCTATATAGGTTTGCGTTTAGAACCTAATCCGGTAACTAGATCAGATTTTCCCAAAAGGAGTCAATCTAAACACGTTCAAATCTTTTCCAACGATTTATATAATCCTTTAAATAAAGACTTTTGCGAAAATATACATTCAATTAATTTGTTACAAATAAATTGACAAAATGCAATATATTAGTAATTGATAATATGTCATATATTCAAAAATGCTACATTTTTTAATATCGGTTGTTATGTAGGTTAGCCATATATATATCTCTGCAATTCTGTTTATTGTAAAATTGATTTTTAATACAAATATACGAATTTGCCAACTAATGCGATGTGACGGTGAGCAATATAATAAATTTTTTTAAATTGGTTTTCGAATTCAAACGTTCAAAGTAAAACGAAATAAAATAACTCAAATCACATTGCAGATATACTGGTATTGTAACAAGATATAGTAATTTAAATATGTTGAAATTCGTTTAATAATAATATTTTAATATTACAAAGTAAAATGATACGGTCTTATCAGGCAAAAAGAATTATTTTATATATAAATTAAATTAAATAAACAATATTAACATTACAATCATATTTAACAGTCTTTTCAGGAAAGTAATAAGACCCTCAATTAAAAGTATGTAGCAACATAAATAATTAATATATATTAGATTATTCACTGAGACAAATGGATAGTTAACTTTACAATTCTAGATGTCTCAATAGGGGACAGCAAAACTGGATTGTAAATAATTACAATCTGCATTGCCAAGATAGCAATTTTTATTGCAAAGGTAGCAATTTTAAATAGCTAAATTACAATCTATATTGCTATCTTTGCAATACAGATTGCTAACATTGCAATACAATCCACTTTTGCTATCCTCTGTTGAGAGATCTAGAATTGCAAATTTAACTATCCATTTCTCTCAGTGTTGTTATATGACTAAATTCGATGGTCGAAGTTAATTAATTTTATCATCGGTTTTATCATAAACAGCATTTAGATCTTTAGCATCTCTTTTCATATTTATTAAACTGTCTCATATAATACTTTTTGCTTCTGTAATCACTACTAAGACACTTATTTTTTGTAGTGTTTTTAACACATGTGTTTGCTTTTACATTTAGTTTTCAAAAATAAAAGTGCATCATTAATGAAACAAGTTTTACTTGATAGGCCACATATGGACTTGTTCGTTTGTCTATCTGGATATATATCTACAGGTCACATTTTATATTTAACATTCTTTTTCTAGTTATTTCAACAACATTCTCTGTTGTTTCAAACTGAACATTATTTATCAGTTGTTTCAGTAGATTTCTGTGTTATTCTAACAATTATCTTTTCCTGTGTAGCAACGTCCGAAAATTCAACCACATTATATACTCTTAATAATAAGACACAATTAAGTATGTATTTGAAAATTAAATGCATAATACAGTTTATGAAAGGCGAGGCAAAACTGAAATGTTATATAGCATGATAAAATGCGCTGAAAGAAAGTCTTACAAGCAGCTCCCCTAAACGTGCTTCGCGTATGTTGAGTTTGAAGTGCGGTAATTTTAGACAATGAGATGATTCGCGACGAACTCGTCGTGAACATTATGTTCAAATTCAGGAAGTATCCATAACAATAGTCACGAACAATGCAATATACAATACAACTTATACTTTTTTTTACACAACAACAAACTTCCGCATAAATATTTGTTTCACTAATTATTTTCAGGTAAAAAAAACGTTCCACATAATTCTTCTGTTATTATTTTGTTAAAGTATATTTAAAAAATAACAATATATAAAAACCCTAATCCATTGATCAATCTATGTGGCGTTGATCAATTTCATAAATTCATTTTCAACTTCAATGCAGCCTCGGCACTTTAATTTCGAATACATTTTCGTTTGATTGAAATTTCATCTTTAATAAAAATGATGCATTGATCTAACTGAGACGCGTCACGAAAAATTGCACGTTACTGCAGTCACATTTTAAATGCATTTTATACGAATTTGTAATTTAGTTTCGAAAAACGTGTTTCATAGTGACACTAAATTCACTCTGTTCTTTAAATCTCTTATTTCACGCACTGTGTTACACTTTTTTTTTGTTGTCAACGAGTACAACTAAAACAACAGTCCTGGCTCTTTCGCCAGATGTCACGCACTTTAAACGTGCTTCGTCGATATACTGATTTACATCCGACACCCAACAATGCCAGGAGCTTTGCTGGTTCACAACGTTCGTAATCCCTAGCAAAGAGCGTCTGTTGTAGCATAAGCTTCATTATCACAGAAATGTATTATTAAACGCAATCATCGCGATGGTTATTTTACGAAGGAACAATTAAATTCATATGAAAAATTCATATTCCACGATACTGATTAATTTCAATACTGTAAAACGACAATGTCGCTAAAATAAAAAAGAGAATTTTCAGATTCGTTAAGAAAATACAACCCTTTAACAAAATTTGTAACGTTGCTTTTATTATCCATATGTAAACGTCGACCTTATTGCCTTAAGCGCACATTATTCGACTATTTAAAAATGTTAATTTTTTGCCTCACATTTCCCTGTAACATATCTACCTCGCTTCAGCTACGTTATTATAATTTGCAAATTAAACTATATTTCGCGACCGACTATAATTCCATTTGTGTATTTTGCCATGTGATATAACATCATTTGGCATGAAATACAAAAATATATACATAAAATACAATTTCAAAATATAAGAAGAAATACCAATATCGAGTTTGTAATATTGGTCAGACAAATTGCAATACTCAATTAAATGCACCTATTTCCTTTTTTTTTAAACGTTTCATCAAAATAAAATGGGACAATTTGAATGTATTCTTTTATGAAGTTTGTTTTTAATTACTTTTAAAATATTTATCACTTAATTTTTGACAAGCGCACTCGTGATACGAAGAAATGTTTAAGGCACGTATATACGAAAAGACGTAGAACCGGTAGTAGCACGAGGAACGCACTGAACCCCGTGCCTCGTTCATCCTCGGTCTTCGTAGTGGCTCCTCTAACAATAAACTCACGTGTAACGCACACACAATAATCCAACGTAAACGAAACTTTAAAGCATACGCATTCAAACACACGCATAGCCACAATGTATGCAAAAAACGCCCACGCGTTACATATGTGGTGTACCGGTGTGATCGAGTCAAAGCATCCCGTCTTCTTCGTCATGAGGTCCTACATGGAACAACTCACATGTATACATAGAGGGTGAACAATCTAAATATAACTTAAATAGTTTTTCTTCATATCGGAATGCAAGTCTTCTACATGTTTAATAATCCGATGATACATTGGGATTGTATATCTTTGTTATTTTAAATCTTGAAAAATGTGAGTGAGTGATGTATTATCCTGTTTTTTAAAAAAAACAAATATCTGTACGTGGCTGCGTAGCATATTTGATATGGTATACTTTTTGTATTTAACCAGATAGCTGTAAATTAAAGTGAACAATGTTTAGTTTAAGCAGCTATTTTAATTTCGTTTATTTTAACAGCCATTTTCTTACACACTTCAACATGATAGCAGCCGGCGCTAAAAATATTTTTAGGAAATATGTGATGAATTTGTGAAAATTAATTTTTTCTGGATAATTTTAGATATAAATGAATTGCTAGTAAAAATTAGTAAATTAAGTAGTAAAACAAGGAAAGTTTGTCACAGGTATAAAAGATCATCAAATTTGATACTTGCATTTGAGGGTATTTCCATTGTCATTTAGTATATGATTTTGTATCATAAGTGTTAAAAGTTCAATGAGTCATATTAATTATGATTAATAATTTGATAGCACTGTGAAATTGAGTTATATCGTAGTATTAAATTTAAGGAATAATTCTTCGCATTGCGTGAATTCATACACTTGTTTCCTTTGACAAGATGCTGTCAGATCTGTGGCTACAGTAATTTCATGTTCGTTAGAAGTGTTTACTCCCAACAAGCTCTGACTCTCTACAATTCGATTGGACCAATTTCTCAGACCAAAGTTAACGTATTTGTGTTTAGAGTCAAACCGGAGCATACTCCGTTTGCATTTGCTATCAGATTCATTCAATTCACTGCTGCAAAAAAGGTACTGCTTTTTATTGGAGGGTCACTCAATTTATGAGTACTGTGCTCTGTCTCTATGTAACATGATCTATACATAATGCCACTTCTTGAACGTTGCGCTATGCAGTACAATTATTCTCACTGAAAATAAATATTGTAATTTGAATTACAACATGTATTTTCTAGAATTATAGATGCTATATTAATTTGTTTATTACATTTAGAAATAAATCATAATATGTTATTATTATTATTTTATAGAATTTGGGTGACACAATTTGTTGTAAAGGGGAAAACAGAAAATGATAAAAATGAAATAAAATAAATGCACAAACATCTTATTAAATATACTGACAAAATAAGTTTTCTTATACTTGTTAATACTCACCCTTTGATGCAGGTACTTCAGCATAAATCCTCAAAGTGTCAGCTTTTTCTAAAAATACATATTTACGCTAAAGGAATATTCATTCAAATAATAATTACAGTTTAACTACTGGAACGCAGTCTCGTTGGATTAAATTAATAGATCTCGTTCTGCAATTAATAGAATTTAATGTAACGTAAACTACATATATGTCTTTATAGTTTTGTTTGATAGATTAAACTTAAAAGTTGGTTGGATATGTTATGAAAAATATTATGTTTTAATAGTCGATAAGATAATTTATATAATTATCAATGTACAATAAAAAATTATATTACCTTTTAAGCACCATTCGTTTCGGTGAATAAATAATGTAAATGCACATTGTACAAATATAGTCAAACTAAAACGTCTGTGCAGAGATGTAGCGGACGCTGGTCACTTTTCGGTGAATCTTTGCATTATATTCTAGGTATAAACTGGCGGGTATTTCCAGTTTTCACTTGTTATAATATACACAAAATTATGTGTTAAATTACCCTATTATAATATATCCTAAATTATACAAAGAACGTATGCAAATATACGAAACATGAATTCTAAACAAAATGACAATAAAATTAATTTGGGGTTGTTTGTTTCCCCAAGAAGTGTCTCGGAGCTGTGGAACATATAATAATATAGTCATAATTAATATGTGTCATATCTACTACAATAACACTTTTTTATTAGAACGTTGTATATTTACTTCACCCTGTACGAGTAATTTAATATAATCTAGTGCGTTGCAAATCTCTCATAACATCAAAGGCTGCGAAATACGCATATTGCAGCGTAGTTTGAAATCAAAATTGTTTTTGTCTCGTAGGATACAATGCACGTGTTTGTGGATGGTATATTATTATGACATACTCTTCGTGCTTACATCGAACACAAAAAGCTCACACTTGTTTTCTCCTATAACACGGATTCCCTTAAGTAAAGTATTAAATCTTTCTTATACTTCAGATCTAACGTATTTCGTTTAAATTATAGCATTAGAGTAAATGAATTAGAAAACATTGCATTCTGAAGACGGTTCAAGATTAACATAATTTTAGGCGACTATAAATTTCAAATTAAATGCCAACAAAATTATTAATATAAAAGCAATGCTATTTTTGAAAATAATTTTAGCTTTATTTTAAGGAAGCATATTTTGAGATAAAAATTGTTTTCAAAAGTCGGTTAAACAGTGAGACTATGTAAGATGATATTTTTGAATGATGGCAGGACAGGAAGTCGAAGCCGTCCTCCATAAAGGAGGATTCATGATAATGTTATATAGCTGCAACTACCGGCCAGGGTTAATGCAGGATACACCAGGACCGGCACAGCACATCCGGTACGAGTAATGAAATACAGAAACACAATATCTGTGATATTCACGTGCGGTGTGTCGTTACAAATAAGTACCGCCAGCATGCTTGGAAGAATATCACGTACCAACGAATTAATTTTCTCTTAGTAAAATTAGATTCTTAAAAATACTACGTGAGAATCGACGAATATAATTGTGAACGTATTTATTATAAATATTTTTTTATTACTAATTACAGTATCAGCGTTTATAAATTAACAAGATTCCGTACGTGATTGCAAACAGTTACTGACCTTATAATCTGAAGGAATTTTTCAAAATATAATAGTTCCTAAGACTATGTGTTCCTAAGACTACTCATTGACAAGCTCAAAAAAAATTTATAGAGCCCTATTTTACCTACAAAGTAACTGTTTTGTGTGATATTTCAACGATATACTTAAAAACGCTTATCTATGAAATGAAGCTTCAGAACCGGTTCGCAGTTTGAAGTGCAGAAAACTGTATATTGATCCAAATTGGTTGGCAGCGTGGTAAGTTTTGTAATATTAATACTTTTTCAGCCTTTTTTGTAGCTATTTCATCTTCCTTAGTTCTTTTATTGTCATCGTACAAAAGGATTTTGGAATCTGATTATTATGAAAGAAGAAAAGTGCTTTTTAGTGAAGCGATGATTCTGTCGGTAAAACAGAACTAACTTCAGAACCCCGTTAAGAACATGTCGGAGTAGCTATTTTACCAACGGAATAACAGAAACTACTGTTCTAATTAAACCTTCATTTATGGTCAGAATTAAGAGGTATTAGGTACCATGAAAGTATATTAATCTTAGAATCGGCAAAGCTTAAAACATTCACCAAAGATACAAATTCTTATAGGTTAAATTGTTAACGTTAAATTATTTTATAAATAACACGTGTTCTTGAAATTTATTTCGGGTTATGAAGTCAATAGCTTGTATTTACAATCGTATACATCTTGTTAACGGCATGTCAGAGTCATGTTTATATTTAGCAAAATCATTTGCAGGTAGGTCGGTCGGTAAAAAAGGAATCCGACATGCTGTTAAGACTAGCATTTAAAACATCGAAAAATGTTTTGTTTTATTTTATTTTTACAGTTTTAAGTTATGATTTTATATTTTGACATGATTTTAATAATTTATCTATACACAAATTGTATACATATAAAGTGTATACAAATATTTGATACATATATTGTTTAGAAGTGTTATCATGTATAATGTAAAAACTATTTTGATCGAGCTTGAAGAAGGTGCAAAATTGTATTGAAACGTAGCAAAATATACATGATTATTATGCAGCTATTATAACTTGCATTTATTAAGTTCCTTGTGGCCGTTATTATATTTTAAAGATTATATATATGAAGGAACAAAATTACATTCAAATACGTAATTAGCATACATTAGAATAATGAATTAACATAATAGAATTATTCTGTGACAAAGATATAATTTATAATATATTTTAATGTTGTTGACAAGGTTCCAATTTTAAATTTAACACAGAGAAATTATGGGAGCATTGTCGAAAAAGATGGTTCTGCAATGCGGAATAGTGAGCGGATTCTCGTTAGTTTCCAAGGAACAAGAGAGATGGCCTATGAATAGTGAAAGCCCGTCTACTAGGTAGAACGGACTGCCATTGTGCAGGAGACATAGAGCAGGATTCTAAGGAAGTGTAGTCGACGATTTTTTATGTGCAGCTAATCTAATTTCATTAAATACTGAAAATTATGGCAGTATTTTTTTAATTTGAAAGATAAATCGAATTCAAGGTTTAAAACGCTTTGAGGAAAAGGCTTTCGCAGTTTGGCACATCAATTTTTGACTTAAAATTTGGCACGCTGGCACAAAATGAATTTTTATCAGAATCGATTGAATTTATATTTCAAACATTTAAATTCAACGTTATTTAAATTTAATAATATGACTGTATTAATAGAAAACAAAACTAAAAATTTCG
>JABFOW010000237.1:0-13484 GCA_022817725.1 Archaeoteleia sp. ZL-2020 | reverse complement strand
ATAATGGATATTATTAATTAATTATCTAATTAATTATTGGATGATAGTTCGCAATAAATTTCAAGTTTAATAATATGCGTGCGCAAAATCAATATTTAAATTATTCAAATTTATACCAAATGCATTAACTTACACATATTTGATACAATACTGAACAATAAATTAATTTATATTTAAACTTAAATTTCAAGTTTAAAAGATTTATCATGATAAAATTTAATATTGTAAATAAAACAAGCGTCTCCATTTTTGTAAAAATAAAATAAAAAATTATTTCAACCTGTGATTTGTCCAATAATTTTTTTCCAATTAATAATGCAGTAAATTTTTATTTTTTTGCCATAATAATGTTAATTGATAAGTAAACCATACCTTGCATTTATTTTATTTATTATTTCTACGAGTCAAAAATCCAATGGCACATTTGTGAAACTTATACCCATCGGTAAAATTTGTGGTGTATATTTTTGATAAAGAATAACTGTCCACTATTTCAGTTATTTAGTTTATTCAGCACTTGCATGCAAACTATACGCGTCTCGACGCAAACGCGAACCGTTCTCGATTAACTGCGACAGGCGTGTGAGACAACCGGTCCAAGGAGTTGTAATGTCATTTGGAACTAGCCTGGCTGGCCGTTTGCCATCTGCATCCAACGAAGAACTGGACCGTATGCCGTCGCACGCGCCTACTTAACCTATTACAACGCATTTCTCAAAGCGCGTTGACCAAAATGAATGCATATTATCATTTTTATATAAATTTTCATGTCAAGAATGGGTTAAAGCATTAACCCTTTTTATGCTATTTTCCCTTACTTTTTAACAAAATATTATTAAACACAGTATACAGATATCTTGAATAATTATACAGATATCAATAATTTGCACGATTTTATTTTTAAAACAAATAAAATACTACAATAAGACACACACAATTAGACTTTACAGTTTTATTAAAAAATTACATAAAATTAAAAAGCTTGATACCATATTGCATAGAACGGCACAAAAGGGTTAACTCTTAACTCAAAAAGTGATGAGGAAGTATTTTAATATGCCATTGGTTTATTTTTGATTTGATTTTATTATAATTAATGTGTTTGATAAGACAAAATAAATAATTAATTGTATAATATTTATTGAATGATTAATAGGGTGTTATGTCTATAAATAATGATATATTAATATTAATAAAATCTTGAATACTTTATGTTTAGAAAAGAGAAAGTAAATAAACAGAAAAATTATTCACTTGTATTAATAATTAAATAAAATAATGTAACAAATTATTACAATTAATATACTCAGTTTCAAAAATGCATTTGTGGGAGCTTCTAATAAAAGAAGATTTTTATTGGTTAAAAAAAGTTTAAGATAATAATTTAACAAATAGAATATTTAATTGTATATTTTTGGTTAGTATTAATTTAGAACTTACTATTGTTTTAAATATTAACTATTATATTTTCATGAAATGATATTTTTTTTTAATCATATTATACTTTTGTAAATGTAATCATTACCCTCTACTGCAACACTGGCAAATCGACAATCTCTGCCCAAAGAATTTTCAATAAGCACCGCATATTTTCCAGCTTGATCGGATGTGATGCTATCCAGGGTTAAGCGCGAGACGCCTCCGTCTCTCGTGATGCCTATTCTGTCACTGGAAACTAATTCTCGACCCTGAAAAATGATAAAAACAGCTTTGAGTGAATGCCTGGGAAATTAATAACATTATAATCTAATGATAAAAGAGCAGCAATTTATGAGACGTTATTTCAATGACCAAAATCATATGTAAACTTTCATGTTATAATTTTACAGATACATAGCAAAGTAAAGAGAAATATTATTCTGAAACTCAATGTCAGATGCAATAAGATATACGTCAATTAAATACTATTCAATGTATAATACATAATAATGTAACTTTTATGTATATTAATTTCTAATTTTTACAAATTCGTTATATATTTACATATTTCTACATTTTCATTTTAATTAATATAGTAAAGGAATTTTAATTTGAGGTTAATTAAAAAATACCATACATTTTCAGCAAATTTAAATTGGGTGACATATATTTATTATGAAAAATGTATGTTCGTGCATAATGAAATCTTGGCGCGATGCGCTCTCGCGCATCTTGATTTAGTTTACTTTTATTTGCAGAGCATTTAGTCAATACAAATGTAAATTAAATTTCAATGTAATAATAATCGAGGTAACTACACGTGCATTCACAAGTGGTATTGTAATATAATTGTTTATTTGTATTTGCGTCCAAAAAGTTTCTAAACGATAAAGTAAAATATAAACAGATGATGATATTCAATTTAAATAATGATTTATATAATTGCGTCTGTGTGGTGTATATTTTCAAAATATATTTATTTATGACCTATGTATACAATTGTTTCACACTGATAGTTTTAAGTATAAAGTTGTTTAAAAATTCATTCTCATTAGACTTCTTTAAATCGAACGCAATCATAATTCATAACTCGTAGCGTTACAAGTAAGTTTTGTGCTGAAACATTAGCCGGGCTGGTTACCTCCTATTCCAAAGCGCCTTCGACGTCGATTACCGTCAGTCGAGAAGCAGGAATTAGCCGTGGTTCCGGTGACAATCCGTACGCGAAACATGTTAGTAACCAAACACCTCTGTCGTGCGCAACACAGAGTCAGCTCGTATTTCGTGCGTTTACATGTCGAAAAGGGAAGAATAAAAGGAACAAACGACAAGCCTCGCGCACCTAGCAAGGTCGTCTCGCAAATCTGACCAAGTCCGATTCAACGCCAACGTGAGATTTCCTTACTTTTTCTGTCTCATTACTTTCTTTTTTACGCGTGAAATGTGTCGTGCTATAATCTACTTTATCTTTGCTCTATTTTTTTTTAATAAGATTATATAATTTATACCGCATTATTTTAATATGAATAATACTGCAAAAGAGAAAATATAATAGAAACATTATTTGCAGTGTATTCTATTTCAGTATAATTTAACAAATACACTGATTTTTACGCACTAAAAGTCACGTCCACAAACTACTTTACTCGCGTTTCTGCAGATATCGTTCGTTTTGACTGCGTCATTAGATGCTTTTATTTAATAATAATCCTTCAAAATGATTGCGCTTTTTCACACTTTTACGCGTTCGTTATATTTAATACGATTGCGCTAGATTACGAAGATCGTCTTGACGTTTTCTCTTCTGCGTGATTCACCGATGCAATGCAACCGAACACAACAGAATGCCATTACGTGGCGCTTCCTCTACTCGAACGAAGCAGATGAGGATCGTGTAGTGATCTAATAAGTACTTAAGATATTACGCGTAGCCTATATATATTGATAGTATATTAGCGTAATAGTTTGATATGCAAGGTTAACGATAAAACATAGCGGAACAGTTTGATCGTATAAATATGTATAATATATTAATTCGTGTATGGGGAATTCCATGCCAAATCGTACGATAATCAATTTTTTGATATTTGGGGAAATAAATTTAACAACTAATTTTTATAAACAATTGATCGACACAATTATAATGTATTATAATGTATATGAAATTAATAATAATCTATTTCGTTGCTAATTGTAATCAATAAAATTAGTTAGTGGCATATATAAATGTATATATAGTTTTTGTTCACTTCTCCGACAGAACCGTGACGGTGCTGAAATGTTGCAATTCAAAATTTGGGACGTTGCTGCAACGTCACGGTTCTGTCGGGGTACAGTTATTAAGAACACATAAAATAAAACAATAGCATTCAATATAAATGATAAGAAACTTAAGTATTCAGGATTATTTTTCTTCTGTCCATGGGTTGCGAAGCCATTTTTCTAATGAATCCACGATCGGGACGACAGAATATTTATCGTTATCATTGAAGCTTTTCTCAGAGACTTGATCTAAATCAATATCTTCTTTATCAAACCATTCTGTATCTTCTGCTTGTCCCACATAGCACGGATGGTTGCAGCATTATTACCGCAATAATGATTTGTCCTCATATTATTGAGTTTCCAACTCAATAAACATTAATAATGCCGCAATATTACTTCATCAATAATGTTGAAATATGTATTCATCAATAATGCTGAAATAGTACTTTAGTACACTGTCCACAAATCCACGGAGTGAATCTTTGAGGTGTATACAAAAATGAGAATTATATATAATTATAGAAGTGATTTATAGGTTAAAGACACATTGAAGTATATGTTTATTAACCAAAATTGCGATATTCGTTACAACTATGTATGCCCAAGGTAAAATTGCAACCTCATTTTAAAATTAAAAGTGTCTTTTCTAACCTCGAAATTTCACTCTGTCAACTTAAACCGCATTTTGTGTGGACCTATGTGAACACCATTCTGAGTGAATAATTCACTCCGGCAACACCGTTTTCACTCCGGATTTTTAGTGTAATAATAATAATTCAAGCCCTATAACAAACTTAGTTGTAATACTGCTCTTGATATACAATATTACAGTATAAATATTGCTAATTAATGGACGGCCCCTTATGTGTGAATATGAATCGTTAAATAAATTATTCAATAAATGGAATAGTCAAAATCATACATTTTGTTTATTATTTTTATTTGTATTCCAATTGATCGACGCTTTTATTATAATATACCATTCATATTTCGATGAATTTAAAACCTATTTCTATGAAAAGAAACTTTCAAAGCTTATCAGTTTCGGCGTTAGAAATTTCTTTAATTGATGAATTCAGTTTTAGATATAACATTGATAAAAATACATGAAAACATGTCAATGACGAGTATTTTTACTTTATTGTGCATTGCTTATCAAATGCAATTAATTCAAGTTTGTAAAATATCGAGAAAGATTACTATGATTACTCGCCTTTCAGACTTCAATATTTTGACAGCTGATACGAAGTCTCAGTTTTCAGAATGTATATGTATATTATAAATTTCTAAAGATATGAGAATTAAGATACATCAGTGTTCTGATGTAAAAGATACGATAAATTATGTTTTTTTTATTTTGTCGTATAATACAAATGTTTGTAACACGAACAAAATTTGAATTTTTATTGTTTTTTCTAATTCCGCGTTCTTATGCCTCTTTCTGTTTTAATAAAACTGACAAAACATCATATGGTGTCAGAGTTGAATGTCCATTTAATCACGGTTGTTTAAACTAACACATATGTTATTATGTATCAAATCAATAAGTAGAATAAATTTTATGTATATTTTAATGGCAGTTAAATGTACTAAAACCTGTTTTTTTAATATACTTGTCACATAAACTACAATCTGTAGTATTTGTGTACCATTTTAAGAATTTTTAATTATCGTATTAAATAAATATATATAACAATTATTATTATTCAATAATAAAAACCATACTTGATACATACAAAGCTGATGTTGAAATATTATAAAAATACGTATTTTATTATATTATACAAATCAATCACTTTATACACTTTTATTAATTAATTAAATAACGAGCACAGGGTATTTAAAAAACAAGTTCAAAACCATAAACCATAAACAATTTTTACTTTTTTTCAAATGTTAAAAAGTAACACACAATTAGAAAAGATATAAAAACATCAACCACTAAAGTGAAGGATTCTCTTCGACTTCGATTTGTTACACTTTGTGCACTGTACCATGTTCTCGTGAACACACATCTCGTATAATGTGACGTCCTATTTGAATGTAGCTAAACAGACGTTCCTTATCAAGAACAGTCGTCGCCTTCATTGAAAATCAGCATTTGTATCAAAGAGATTAGTTCACGTTTACAAATAAAGCGTTATTGATCATCCTTAGGTGTGGAATTATAAAATTATATCAAAATAGATCATGCTAATGTAGATCAATATTTTTTATTTTCGAAATTAAGATTTTATGTCTAATATATATAACGAACATATCAGTGTGTAATAATTTGGTTTAAAAAACAGGAAATACACAAGAGTAGGCGTTAATACACTTTTCTTTGAAGTACGAAATGCATTATGAATTAAAATTTTGTAATTTAATTATTAAATAATATTATTAAGAATAACATTTGATGTTAACAAAAAATGTAGTGTTGATATATGTATATATATATGTGTTAATTCTTCCCCCAACGTTTTTACTAGCAAATGATAAATAAAATAATAATAAATGCTTTGTGCTTTTCTTATATAAATGAGAAACACCGAAATAAATCACTTATTGTCAACTTTGAGTTAATTTTTCAACTTTTTAAGTTATATTTTGCAGGGTAACTATAACTATGTTACATAAAACATTATAAATATGAAATTGAAGTTTTTACAATCATGTATATAGTTTTGTATCTCTTTTACACATCAAAGTATTATATGTACTCTCAGCAAACTTTGTTGTTGATTTAACGATAATTTAGTTAATTCAACAAAATGATTTGTTAAATTAACAAATTATTGTTAATTAATCAAAATTGATTTTCTTAATGAAAGTTTAATACTTGCATGCAATGTTATTTAACATGAATTGGAAAATGTATGATACCTAACACAACTTTTATATCTTTTTTACAAAAAGTTAAAGTAAAATGAATAAATTGTAATTAAAAAATAAAATAAACGTTGTAAATATTCGAATATCTTACCGCTCGCAGCCATCTGACGATTGGCTCCGGATGCCCACTATAAGATGCACCGAGTACAACCGTCGATCCTCTCAAAGCAACGACATCCCCCGGCGATTGTTTTATCACAGCAGGCTGGTCACATTCGCGCAAAGCATTGTCCATTGGGTCCTGTCTGATCGTCGATATCGCGTCAGATCGAATTTCCGTTACGGACGCGCGCGTGGGCGTCGATTTTCTATCTCCCGAGGCATCGGACCTGGCGTCGTCGCTTGGAAAATCGGCCTCGGAATACGTCGTCGATTTGCTGCGCACATTTTTCGCGTCGTCGAAACTTCCGGTTCTCCCTTCTGACACTCCAGAGTCGGGAGATATCGTTGTGGAATGGCGAATTCCTTTTTCGCGGTGTTTGACGTTGCAGAATTTCGTGGATTCTGGAGACGAAATGAGGTTTCTCATTGCGAGTCGATCGAGCCGATCGATGCACAGGGCCGCCATGTGGATGTTCTGACGATCCAAGGATCTCGCCTCGACGTGTCGTTGCGACTTGCGCTGCGTTCTTGGCGACGAAGGTACGCTCAAGGGCATCCTCTTGACGCAGCTCTTCGTCGGCGATCGGCCGATTCGCAGATCGCTGGCGCAGCTGATAGACGGACCTCGACCACCCGACACGCGCACGGTGCAGCGTACCTCGCCGCAATCGCGATACACCACGTCACTTATTCGCAGGATACTCGTGGGTCCGTCTTTGTCTATCTGAAATTTTATAACGAGCCAATGAACATCAGTACGCGTTTAAAAAGAGTGATTCTATGAAATTTCAGGAGAGATTTCAATGACGATTAATTTGATATTTGTATTGTCAATGATATAATGGGATAAAACTATATTAAAGGTGATACTGCCAATGCTATTTTATATTTCCAATGGTTTAAATGGAAAAACTGGTATTAAATCTGCCCTATATATTTTAATATAACAAAAAACATAAACTGAACACATTTCAATATAATTCGTTGATTATTAATTCATTATTTTATGAGTTATTAGTTAGCAATAATTATTAACGAATTCGTACAATAAAAATGATTTTTGTTATATATAAATTTTAATGAGTGTTTAAAAATGTGTTCAAATACTTATGTGTGGTTCTAATTATTTGTATTTCAATTTTCTCAATAATTCTATTCTATATTTGTTTGATTGATAACCGACCTTGCATCTGTAATCTTCCTTGGCATTCTTTCCATTTATCTTCCAATCGATTTCTATAGGTCGTTCACTGTCGACTCTTGCGCAAAAACAAGCTGTCTCGCCTTTGAAAGTAAAAACCGGAACTGGGATTTTGGCGAATCGAAGAGCTGATTTCGAAGCTCCTTTGTAATCTATAAGATATGACAAACAAATAACATTTCAATAAATATATTTAAAGATAAAGATAAAAATAATCAAGAAATATATAAAACTTTTATTATTATACATTACTGATAGAAATTAGCATCTTTATTCAGAAATACATGGATGAAGTTAAATTACAAACAAGTTATATTTAAAGATAAAAATTATCGCTGCATAAAATCAAATACGAAATTTTTAAATTAAAAATTGAACGACTTAAAGTAATTTGAAATCGAACCTTGAACAACAAATAATCCAGTGCATGAAATTTGATCGAAATCATTTCGTACGATGCAAGTGTATTCTCCAGCATCTAACGGATGAACTTTTGCCAGTCTTAATGCAACACCGCCATCTTCGTAAACGACATATCTGCAGTTATTACTGTCGAGTACCTCATGCCCGTCTTTCAACCATGCAATATCATACGGAGGAGTACCTGAAAGAAATGATGTCATATATAAAGCAACAGAATCGAGAATTTATTTCAACATGTACCGAAAATACGTCTTTTCCCAAAATATTTTTGTTTATTTTAATTTATATTAATTAAGCAAAACAGTGGATTGAAATGGAATAAAACAATATATTAAATTGTAGAAGTAAACGATTATTGAAGTTGATAATTGGCGGTGTAAATAGATTCATTTAGAACAATACCAGCAAGCCTTGTTTGCAATTCGTACGAGTGCCCTTCCATCACAATGGACTCTTCGGAAAGTGGCTGTAGGAATCTTGGGGAATCTTGATCCTTCGTAGATGGATCTTGAGAGTCGAGTACATTTACCTAAGCATTTAAATAAACACATTAGTATAATTTATATGTTATGCCTGAAATTAAAAAATGTATTTAAAATAGTATTATATTATTTATATTTTTAATATCTCCATTACAAAATTTAAATTGTGTGTCATTACAAGAATTATCTTTTGTGCGAATAATTACTACTAGGGGAGAGTAAAAGAATTGCGAATACCTAAGCCTAAATTGGACCCCGCAGCATTTTATATACATTTACAGAGAAAAAGGAACAGAATGCTCATAATAGCAATATATAATTCCAATAATTAAGTGAGGTATACAGAGATTTAAAGGTGCAAGTGAAGAAATTGTGTGCAACGGGTTGGGTAATATTGGGCAGTTTCAAAATAATGGAAAAATTATCTATTTACTTATTTATTACAAAAATCTTATTAGGTATGGATATTTTATTTAATTAAAGATTAGATTTTTTATGTTTTAGAACTACAGATGAAATGAGTAGATTTGCAATTAGAACTCTTCCCTATTGGGGAAAATAACTAGCCTACGGTGCGCATAATTATCCTATTCTCCCATATACACATTTTTTATTATATTACTTTTATTTATAACGAATATATTTTATAAAGCCACTAATACCTTTCTTTTATCTCTATTGTTTCAGGTAAGTTAACAGCAAAAATAAATTAGAAATTAGTGGCTGAAAGTTTAATACATTTAGTTCATAATTCATTACTTTAAATTTAAAAATTATATATTGTTGAAAATATCAAGTAAATTGTCATTGGAAAATCAATGTAAAATATTCCTGAAGCTGTGAATTGATAGGAAATTAAAACTTTGAAATAATCAAAACATGTAAATACAAAGCCAAGAATAAAATAAATAATGGCAATTTTTTTATATAATGAGATTTTAATTTCGGGTATTTAAAGTGTGTCACTATTACTCTATTTAATTATCGCGTCTTTAATTTGTATAACTCTCTTCCCAGTTCCTTTTCCACAAAGGCCGTGGCCTCCTTGTCGTCGGTTTTTTACCTATAGAATCTTTCTGTTGATGGTAATTTTTTCCACAACTATACCGGCATGTCCTACTATTTCAAGATTGTGCAAAAAATTCCTTCATAGGTGATCATACACTCTCTTTTTTCTACAGTATTTTTGCAGAAGGGACATTGAGTTAGGTTAATTATATAAATGTAATAGTCACAAAGCACAATTAGAAAAATTGACAGTAATCATAAAATGTTTGCAACATGTCATGTCAACAGATTAGTGAAACAATTTTTAAATTACACATAAATATAAAATAATATATCCTTAGATTACAATTTTGCCTCGCAAGATTTCGCTCCCAGCTGATAATGTACTGATAATGTACATTTGAACATAATTTACAAATCCAAATTAATGAAAATGTCGTGTTCTATAATTTAAATATTTTTTTTAATATTGTTATTGAATTATTCTATAAATGTAATACAAAGTAATTTAAAAAGTGGTATAAAAGTTGAAGGAAAGATAATTAATTTGTTATTGAATCTTGTTTAGTTTTGTTGGTGGATGATGAGTAACTGACAGCTTGTTTTGTATATCTTATGTATTATTGTTTGTTATGTACCAAATGTATTTTATAAATAATTATAGTGATTTGTTTGTATATTCAATTTATAATTTGTTTATTTAATTAAAATAATATGTATATATATGTATTTTTATAGTAATAGTTGCTAAATTATATATTGTTATCTATACTATTTCGGTATTATTAACGTTTTAGTTGCGTATACTATACTTTCACATTATGAAATCAAAATATTCATATTCATTCATGAAATTATTAAGAAATAAATGTAAATTAAAACTGATCAATTCGAATATAATAAATAAGACAACGTCCATATTATTTTTTTTAACAAGATTCATTGGAAAATGATTTAGTAATATTATATCGCAATACATATATGACGACTTGCCTTGCAACCACTTCTCGTCGATCCCAAAAGATTGGTGGCCTCGCAAGTGTATTCCCCAGCGTCGCTTTGTGTCACTTGGGATATTTCAAGCCTCGCCGTTTTGCCGTCGAAGTACTTCTTTATTCTGCCTGACCGCTCTATTCGCTTTCCATTTCTGTCCGACACAATCAAGGTGTCAATTTCAAGTTTCCGCGCGAGTCGCCAATTGTGGCATGAGAATTGACGCGAAAATGCAACAAGCGATTACCTGTACCAGCTCGGCGTGGGGCTAGGTGTGCCTCGAAAGTCGCACTGCAGTTGAAGTCGCCCGTCCGTCCTTACAGAGGTGCCCAGCAGACTTCGCGAGAACGTTGGGTAAGTTCTTGGCGATGAGCTTCTTGTCCTGACTGACCGGGGAAGCGCACTGTGTCGACCTTTAATCAATTGTATGCTAGTTGAATTCATTATTTTTATTAACTGCTAATCTACTTGGAGTACTTAATTATTACAAATGTCCATTATCTGATACATTCAAATTAAAACGTTTTAAAGAAATCAAAGCGATTAATAATGTTTTCTAATTTTCCTTGAAAAGTGTGATTTAGTGTGAAGGTATATTAAAATGATTTATGTATCACAAGTAAGTTTATTTATCAGTTCTTAAAAGGAAAATTTAAGCCAAATTTAAATTTTATAAACGAATATTGAATTGCATGTATTAAGTTTATATCAGAATTATATTACAGTACAATGTAATATATATTTATTTATGTAAAATAACAAACCAATTATTTCTAAACGTGCAGTCGCCTCGGTTTTGCCAACATCATTTTCGATTGTAATTCTATAAAGTCCAGCATCCTCCATGGTGACTTCTGAGATTTCGAGCATTCGCACGTCGTCTTTTTCTTTAATGCTGATACGCGCGCTCGGCGTGACAGAAGTACCATCCTTGTCCCACACGGCCCATGGTACCGGATGGCCCGAGATTGCGCACTGAAATCGGACGGTTTCACCCTCTTCGGCAACGCGATTATGCGGAATTGTATAAAATTTGGGCGGAGTCACTCTTAGTCGACGCCTTGGGCTTCCTCCAGAATCACCTCGCCTTGGCACACTGATTGTTCTCAGTTCGCGCCCATCTGTGTCATTAACTTATTAATCATTGTCGTTTTCTATTAAAAATTCATTAATTTTAATCAAATCAAATTTCGTAATGACATTTAATGCTTAAATAATTGTTTCTTTATATTTTGGAGTAACATAACTGGTTGTATACTGTAAAATTTATTGTGAGTTATTGTTGAAACGTTTGTTCTCACTCAAAACTTTTAACTCAACTTTTCTATTGTTTGCGCAACAATAATTTTGCAACGGCAATAGTTATGTAGTTTTTACATTGATAATGCTTTGGAACGTACGAGAAACAGCAGGAGATAAACTTCTCACAGGTGTTGATCTTGGAGTAGATCTAGGAGTGGATCCGGCAGACAAAAGACCAGCAGGCCTCGTTAAACAAGGCTGACTAAGAACGTTCTCTTTCCCTTCTGGCACTATAATGTGATAATACCTTTTAGTATAACTATGGGAAAATATATTTGGGGAGTCCATTAGTGGAATTATTCTAAGTTAACTTACCATCGACAATCAGATAAGCCGATGTAAATGCTTTTCCTAATTCATTCGATGCGATGCAAGTGTATTCACCTTCATCTTCGGGATAGACATGTTGAATATTGAGACGAGCTGTTTCACCGTCAAATTCCGCAGAAAAGTCACCGTTCAAAGGTAGCAACTGTGTTAAAATTTGGAACAATCGTTATTAATATTTCATTCACTAAGGCAAATTTAGTAAATAAATAGAATATTTTGGTCTTACTTGGTACTTACTTTTCCAGCTTTTTCCCAGCGAATACTCGGTGGCTCAGAAGGCGTGTAGAATTTGCATCCAAAAGTAACGGCATCTCCATCGCAACACTTCAGATCCCGTAGTTCCTTCTTTACGACGGGTACACTCACTATGTTTCTGCATTTGCATAATTTAATGCCTTTATTCAATCGTTTGCAATTTACATGAAATAAAACACTGCATAATCAACATAAAGTTAACTCCCAGTTATTTTAAGACTGTTCTGAACTTTTCTGTAATACCGACTGAGTAATTTTCTCAACGTAAAACTTTTCATACAGTTTGTATGCATGCATAAAGAATGTGAAAATGTAATGTACATGTTTAGTATATGTGAAAAATGTGCTGGTGTATTTTCATCTGCATTTTGGATCATAATTAATTTATTAATTATTATAACAAATAGTACCATTTTATACGAGACGTATACTATTTGCTTTAATCTAAATAAGTGAGTAATAATGATTAAAAATTATTAAAAGGAACTGAAGTTGTAATAAATGAGAGTTTACTGTATTTTAATTGTATGTATGCAATGAGGATTTATATATAAATGTGTCTACTAACCCTTGCCGGACTGATTTTTGTTCCATACTTTCACCACGACCTTGACCTGTTAAATAATATAAGGTTTTACATTAGGTTAGTAGAGTCAAAGTTTAGTTGAGTTAATTTTGTTCATTTATATATAACCAGATATGAACAAGGTACTGAAAAGTGTATTTCAGATATAAATACATATCTTAAAATATTAAATACAGTCATGATAGACATTTACAAACGTATCTCTGATACTTATATTTTGAATTCTGTATTACTAATTATT